>SJYC01062363.1:0-48261 GCA_006408675.1 Madoqua kirkii
CTAAGGACCGCGACCTCCCCCTCTAAAATTCCTTGGCCAAAGTGAGGACTGTGTCCAAACCGTTTTCTGCAGGCAGGCAGGTCCTGTGTGTGTGTGTGTGGTGCGGGAAACCTAACTGGGTGGGATGCGAGCGGCAGCGTCTCTCGCGTCTCTCAGCCCCGGCAGCGTTTTCTGTAGAAGTGCCGTGAACGAGGGATGCCCCTGCTCTCCGCGAACATCCCTGGCCGGGTTCCCAAGAGCCTAGCCCTTGGCGGGACCCTCAGGCCTTGGCGCCCTCCCTGAGCGGCCTGCGGATCCTCGTTTGTAGCACCGTTTCACCGGGCCCGAGCCGGCCTGCCCGTCTCCCCAGTTCGCGTGAGACTCCAGTTCTCTTTGCAAAGGAGCCGCAGGTAAGCTTGTCTCAGGACAAGCGCCGGGCTGCGCGGCCACAGCAGAGGGGAAAAGGGAATTGCCAGGCTGCTTCGTCGGGGCGCAGTGAATACCTGTGGACCGGCCAGAGAAAGCGACCTCGGCGCCTCGCAGGCCTCCAACCTCCCGGCAGCACGTCCCCAAACGCCCTCGCCTGTGCGTGCCCCTGTGCGTTTCTCCCCAAACGGGCGCCCTGCTCGGGGAAGTGATCCGATCTGTGTCGAATCCTGGCGCCCCTAAAACTGCAGGCCGAGAGGGGTCATTTCAGTTTTCTCCCCCCACCACCCTGTCTGTTTTCGCAGAGAAAGCAGGGTGCCGTGAACGGGAAGTGTCTCAGGAAGGAGGCAGGAACCCGTCCCGCTGCTCCGGTTGACGCGGCCCGCCCGGGGGCAGCGCCCAGGCTGCAAACCCGCTCGGCGCCCCGGGGGCGCAGGGCTCCAGCCAGGGCGAGAGAGAGGGCGAGCTGGCTAGTCCGGGACTGGGTAAGAGTCCGACGGGAAAGGAGGGGAGAGCTGGCAGTGGGGACGTCGCGGCCCCAGAGGGATTTTGCTTCTAAAGGGAGTGTGCTGGCTCGCTGTCTTTTTTTTAACCTTCCTTTTTCGAAAATATGCTTTTAGTCAAGGTACCAGACAGACAGCCTCCTGCGGATTCCCTCCGGGCTTCTCTAGGATGGCCCGCGGGAAACTTCCTAGGACGTGTGTGTGTTCATCCCTCCATAATTCCCCTCTTAAAAAAAAAAATCTCTGGGGCATTTTCAGCTGAAAGTGCTTTTGCCTTGCTGATCTAAAAATACAAATAAAACCAGCGCTGGACACAGCGGTGCCTCCTTTGCCCTGGACTCCGCAGGGGTCAGGGCGCTCACTTCACCCCAGGCATTTTTCCCTGTAGGTCACAGAGTCCCACCTGCCTCCCCTGGGGTCCCTTTTCAGCTTAGGGTGTCTTTATTTCCAGGGAGAGCACTAACAGAAAAAGAGCTGAGATTTTCAGGAGTTTTGGACAACTTCCCAAGGGGACCTGGAGCTTTAGAATGAAGCCTGCATCTCACTCTTCAGGGCCTCTACCCAGCTGCTGCCTCCGAGATGTCCTCGTACCTGGGACATCAGATCATTTCCGATCTGCATGAATGGGGCAGGGGGAAGGGCTGTCTCCATCCAACCTAGAAAAAGAGCAAAATGGTATTATTACACACTTCCAAAGGTGACTGCCAGAATTTAAGACAAGTGATCTTGTGTCTTTCTCGCAATCCGTTTCTATCTCAGCAGGACCGGATGCCCGGGGCACGTTGCATCGCCCTGGTTTCTGGAACCCGTAGTTTCTGAAGGGCCAAGGCTTCCTGTGATTCGATGCTGATGCCGAGTGGCCTGAGCCGGGCTCCTGGGCAGACGATCAAGCTGGGTCACCAGCCCTCTGGTCTAGCTCAGGCAGCTGCCAGAGCGCCTTCCACCCTAGGGCCCTGGGAAGGCCAAAGCCATGAAGTCAGTCCCCAACTTTCCGGTTATCCCGGAGTGACATCTTAACGCTGGCGGTTCTCGGTGCTGTGACGTCGAGAAAACTGCAGAGGGTGGGCAGACCGAGAGCCCCCTGCTTAAACAGCCCCGGGGCATCATCAAATGGGGGCCACAGGGAACCCGAGGTGCACTGGGCTTCTAGCCCCGTCATTGTTCATTTCAGGTTAATTTCTTGGCGCTCAGGCTGTCTGCAAGCAGGCAGAGGAGGCCCGCAGCATCCTGACTGCCTTGCCTCCGGGGGTTTGGTTCAAGGGAGAGGCAAGGGCTGTCTCTCTGTTCTTTTTACCAGCTTCCAACAGGCAGATGAGGCGTTTTGAGAAAGGAGTTTCATTCTTTTCCACCCCTACTTCTCTCTGTGACATTTTTCTCCCAAGGCCCTTTCACTGGTGTAAAAGGAATAAACAAACTCTTAAACATCCCCCCCCACACACACACACTTTTTTTTTTTTAATGAATGTGAAATTTGACCTGCCTTAGATGAGAGGAACGGATTTTCTTTTTGTTTTTGTTGGTTTCTTTCTTTCTTTTTTTGTGGCCCCTCCTTTACATTATTGAGACCCAGACAAATCTCACGGTGTCGGTGAGTCTGTCTTTAGGACGATGTGTGTTTATATATAATGGGCAAGAGCAGGTGTTTCTGTCACAGTGAGTCCTCCGGCTAGAACCTGCCGCGCCCCCAAGTTCCAGGTTGGAGGAAACATGAGAGAAGCCCCGACAGCCTGGACAGGCCGGAGTAGTTGCAGAAACGAGTTTCCTCCTGGTCCCCCTAAAGCTCCCAAAGCTGTCAGCTTCGTTGGCAGAAGAGGGCTGTCTTTTCAGCTGCATCCCCCGTCACATCTGCACACAAGGCAGCAACACACAGCACTTTCCCGGGCAACTTGGGGGGCGGGCTTGCTAGAGATGCGAACATCAAGGCACTTACTTTCTTCAAAGGGGACCAGTAGACTCGGAAGCCCTACGTGGATGGGCCTTTTCCTTAAGGGCTCACTTTCTGGGAGTGGAGGAGGCATCCCACACTTGGCAGGTTGTCCTCAGGAGCTAGAAGAAAAGTGGGGTCTGATGGCAGGAAGATTCTGGCTCCTGGAGGAGAGGGAGGCAGGGTGGGTGGTCTTGGCTCAGATGCTCTATGTTGGCATTCGCCCCCCTGCCTCCAGGATCTGCTCTCCTGCCTAGCCTTGCTGCCCCCAGAGGCTTGGCCTGCGAGGAAGCCCCGAACCCAGCTTAAGGGAGAGGCAAGGGCTGTCTCTCTGTTCTTTTTACCAGCTTCCAACAGGCAGATGAGGCGTTTTGAGAAAGGAGTTTCATTCTTTTCCACCCCTACTTCTCTCTGTGACATTTTTCTCCCAAGGCCCTTTCACTGGTGTAAAAGGAATAAACAAACTCTTAAACATCCCCCCCCACACACACACACTTTTTTTTTTTTAATGAATGTGAAATTTGACCTGCCTTAGATGAGAGGAACGGATTTTCTTTTTGTTTTTGTTGGTTTCTTTCTTTCTTTTTTTGTGGCCCCTCCTTTACATTATTGAGACCCAGACAAATCTCACGGTGTCGGTGAGTCTGTCTTTAGGACGATGTGTGTTTATATATAATGGGCAAGAGCAGGTGTTTCTGTCACAGTGAGTCCTCCGGCTAGAACCTGCCGCGCCCCCAAGTTCCAGGTTGGAGGAAACATGAGAGAAGCCCCGACAGCCTGGACAGGCCGGAGTAGTTGCAGAAACGAGTTTCCTCCTGGTCCCCCTAAAGCTCCCAAAGCTGTCAGCTTCGTTGGCAGAAGAGGGCTGTCTTTTCAGCTGCATCCCCCGTCACATCTGCACACAAGGCAGCAACACACAGCACTTTCCCGGGCAACTTGGGGGGCGGGCTTGCTAGAGATGCGAACATCAAGGCACTTACTTTCTTCAAAGGGGACCAGTAGACTCGGAAGCCCTACGTGGATGGGCCTTTTCCTTAAGGGCTCACTTTCTGGGAGTGGAGGAGGCATCCCACACTTGGCAGGTTGTCCTCAGGAGCTAGAAGAAAAGTGGGGTCTGATGGCAGGAAGATTCTGGCTCCTGGAGGAGAGGGAGGCAGGGTGGGTGGTCTTGGCTCAGATGCTCTATGTTGGCATTCGCCCCCCTGCCTCCAGGATCTGCTCTCCTGCCTAGCCTTGCTGCCCCCAGAGGCTTGGCCTGCGAGGAAGCCCCGACCCAGCTTTTGTCTGAACCTCAGCCATACTAATGGAGAAGGAAATGGCAACCCACTTCAGTGTTCTTGCCTGGAGAATCACGGACAGAGAAACCTGGTGGGCTACAGTCCATGGGGGTCACACAGAGTCGGACACAACTGAAGCGACTTCCCGTGCATGCCCGCACAGCTGTGCCAAACGCGTCAGGTCCTGGGCCGCTGACCGGGTGCTGCTGGCTCCGCACGTGGCCGAGGTGTGGGTGACTCCGGGAGGCTGTGCAGCAGGGAGGCCTGCAGGCCTGAGTGTTGTCTCCAGGCCTCCAGCAGGTGGGGCGCACTTCTGGGCCAGGACACACAGCACGGTGGGGACGGCCTGCCCCCTCCGTCTCCCTTCCTTCCCTGTCCTCCCGCCTGTCTCTCAGTCCCAGCCAGCCCGCCTTTAATCATCCTCAGCTCCCCTCCTCAGTCAGTTCAGCGGATGTGGCTTGAAGTTCCTACTGTGTGCCTGAACGTCCAAAGGGGCAAGACGGAGACCCTGGCTGGTACTGTCGCTTGGTCTGGCTTCCATCAGGGCCAGCCTCTGAATTCTGCCTGTTCTCTGCTGCTTTGCTCTCTGGGATCTCTACCTTCTGAGATCTTCCCTCTTAGCCTCTGCCCTGGATTCCCCTCTTGTCCCGAAAGAACATGTGGGGCACAGGGAACTGAGTCCCCTCCTTGCTGCCGCATCCATGTGCCGAGGGGGAAGACAAGGGAGAGGGGAGAAGTATCCCGAGCTCCCAGCTCAGAGGCAGACCCGCGTCGGTCTCTCTCCTCTTCCCGCAGAGTCCACCTCTGGCTCCTGTCCCCACCGATGCTGTGCTGTTCTGTGCCTGGGCTACTCCGCCCCCCACCCACTTTCTTGGTCCAAGCCCAGAAGTGCCTTGCAGTGTGTGGCACGCTTCACTCTCTCTTTGGGGGACATCTGCCAGCCAGCACAGTGGTGATGACAATTTCCAGATGATTTTCCAGGAGCCGAGAAATCTTCTGGGGGAGGAGAGGGTGGCTGGGCCCAACGCTGAGTGGGCTGAACGCTGTGGTTCCGGAGAGGCCCAGGGAGGTGGAGTTCAGTGAGGCTCCAAGTTCTCTTTTTCCCCTCTAGATTCTGCCTAAAGCAAAAGTCACTAATTGCTTTCTATTTTCCTGGCACCGAGGAGGCTGTCTTGATTCTGACTCCCCTCCAGGAACTGAGGTCTGGGGAAAGCGGGGTTTCAGAGCAATACGTGCAGGGGGTGGGATTTTCCTCCAAGCTCATTCCCTCAGCTCTGTGAGGCCTGAGAACTGCAGAGTCTTAGGTTGGTATCAGTCAGAGGACCGGACGGGCTAGGCAGAGGATGGCGCGAACCGTCACCTGCCTCTCCCCTTGTTCTCAGGCTGCCCTGGCCCACTCCTGCAAAGGGCACTTGGATTTTCAGTCAAACGAACCAGGAAGTGATGGCGAGGTTTCTTTTGAGGCTTAAGAATGGGTTCAGAGGAAAGACTAGGTTCTCTCTCTTTTTTAAAAAAGTTTTTTTTTTTTTTAATGTTGACCATTTTTAAAGTCTTTATTGAATTTGTTACAGTGTTGCTTCTGTGTTTTTTTTTTAATGTTTTGTTTTGTTTTTTTAATTGGCTGCAAAGCATGTGGGATCTGGGGCCTCCCAGGTGGGTGCACTTGGTAAAGAGTCTGCCTGCCAAGGCAGGAGACGCAAGAGACTTGGGTTCGATTCCTGGGTCAGGAAGATTCCGTGGAGGAGGAAACGGCAACCCACGCCAGTATTCTTGCCTGGAAGATTCTGTGGACAGAGGAGCCCGGAGGGCTAGTCAGTGGAGTCGCAGAGTCGGACGTGACTGAGCAATCACACACATCCCTGGTTGGGATCTTAGTTCCCCAACCAGGGAGCGAACCCACATCCCTTGTCCTGGAAGGTGAAGTCTCAACCACTGGCCTTCCAGCCAAGTCCCTAGATTCTCTTCTGATTCACAAAAACTCCAAACAATGCTTCCTAGGAATTTCCTTAGAAGGAATTGCTCCTGTGGCCTCACTTGCGATTCCTGAGAGTGGTCCTTGTCCTCGGTGTTTGGCTGTTTCTCAGGGACTCATGTGTTGAGCTGACCCAGCCTTCCTGGTTTATGCATCGGCTTACTCCTCGTCTTCACGCGTCTCAGGGACAGGGGAGACTTCCTTCCAGCCCTTCCTGGCAGGGCATCTCTCCCTCTTCAGGGAAGGGTATCTCTCTCAGATGAGAGCTGCCCTCATCCACTGCTGTCTTAAGGGAAACTGTGAGCCTTATCCAGACTATGGAGTGAATGACTGTATGCTTAGTATATTCTCAGTCTCAGAAGTAGCCAGACTTTAGTAGGAGATAGAGATCCAGGTTACATAGTAACCCCTTGGTGAAGACTTGATGTCTTCCCAGGAATGGATATTTGCTCTTATCTCTGTTTGAATAATATCTTGTTCTTGTCTCTCAGTGTTCTCATTTGTCCTTTGTGTGGATATGCGAACCATTAAACTATGATCTCCTTGAGGACAAGTACCGAATGTTATCCTTTTTGAATCTTCAGTCTGTATGCCACAAAGACTCCGCTGAGTAAACCTTCATTTAGAGAATGAGGGCAAAATTTAGCCACAGCAATGAATGTCTAATGGTAGATTCCAGCTCGGGCCATGGCAGGACACCTTGGCTGATTCGATGAGATATCTTTATGTGTGTCAAAACATGTCCCCTAGACATACATCCGTGTCGCTTTCAAGGAAGTCTGTTCTTGTTCTGGAATCCTCTCTTAAATTTCCTATCCTCTGACTAGTTTCTCATAGGAAAGGGTTTTGGAGACATGCCTTTGGAGAATTTTTGGAGTGATGGATGTAAAACTTTTAGATTGCAATCTTTATACATTTCAAGCCTGGATTTACAGGTCCTGAGAAAACAATCAAACTATGAACCAAAATCATTATTAACAGATCAGAAGCCTCTAACCCCCCTGGACCCTGATACCCAAATATACAAGGATAATAAATATTTTTCTCTTCCTGGTTTTCTTGCTTGCTTTTCTAAGCACAAGGCACAGCCTTTTCACGGACGAGCCTCGGTGTGGCTGCCTCTTGAATGAGCAGTGGGCTGGTTGGGTGAGGGGTTTGTCCAGAGCAGAGCAGACAGTTCTGACCTGGCTCTCCTCTGCAGGTCTCCTAAGAAAGGCATTTTCTTTCCTCTGCAAGCGGCGCTGCTGTTTGTTTGGAGAAGGAGAGCTGGGTCTGGAATTAGGGGTGTCATGTGGGCTGCACGTGCGGCCAGAGCTACCTGAAATCTGTAAGTTAATCACTCCCATACGCCCCGGGGACTGCAGTCCCCAGAGCACCAGCAGCAGGGATCCTTCCCCTGCTCCTCTGGGGCGGGGTTTGGGGGCGGATTTAAAGGGCAAGAGAGAATGCAAGTGTGTGTGCAGAGACAGAAGGTGTCTAGGAACTTGGGCTTCTCTTGCAGTGATATTTGGACCCAACACCCTACTTTCTCCCCAGACATCTCTCATCTCCACCCCTGCCCCTAATTCCAAACTGTGATTTCTTTGGAGGAAGGAGAGATAGAGGACAAGGAGCAGCAGGAGGAGGAGAGAAACCTGAGCTTCAGGGAAACCTAGGCCCTGGCTCTGGGGTGGGGTGGGCGGAGTTAATTCCAGCAGGTATTTATTTAGTTAGTAAATGTCAAAGTGCCACAGGTTTTTGCTTCCCCTGGGTGAAACATATTGCTAGGTGGGCGGGGCGATGCAGTCAGGGGTCAGTGGATGGACACTCTCTTCCGGCCAGTGGGAGGCCATCCCAGGTAGGAAATATGGGGACCTCGATGGGGATAGGCCAAGGGTGTTTGGGGCCTGTATAGCCCTTGCTTAGTCCATGACAAGTGTCCACTTCCATCCTCACTGGGGTCTCTTTTACTTTGCCCGCCCAAACCAGAAACTTCCGTGGACTCACCTAGCCCAGCTTCACAGGTTTCTCCAGAAGCCCATTCACACATGAGGAATCACTAATTGTGTACAGGAGTCCTGGGGGCACACTCTTTATCCTCTCTGTCTCTGTTTATCCCAGGCATACACACACACACACGCACACACACACGCACACACACACGCACACACACACACACACACACGCATGCATTATTCTGAAGCAAATGCTCTTGTGCCTTCTCAACTATTAATGAAAAAGTAATTTCACCACTAACGAATATCCTTGCCGCTGCTTCCTGCTTCTGCTTCTGAAGTGCCCCTCACCTCCACTCATCAGCTCTGTTCCCCGGACGTCTCTGGGAGGCTGTGAGGGGGAGAAATTACTCTCTGCTTTTTCACAGGCAGAAAAGAAGGCCTGCAGAAAGCCTGTGCCTTGCTCAAGGCCACACGGTTAACGGGAGAGGCAGGTCGCTGGATCCCACGTTGCCAGCTGCCCGTGTGCCCCCCCGGCACACCGGGCACACGCAGAGCCCCTCAGGCCGCTGTCCCCACGCCGGCGGGCAGGCTGGCCCAGGCAGCCCACTCCCCCACTTCCTCGCTGTTCTCTGGGCGCTCTCCTCTGGGCGCTCTCCTGGGGCTCTGGCTGTCTTCTCGGGTCACACGAAGAACTGGGCGTCCACTCTTTTGGGGAGTGCGTCTCTGCTCTTATCTTCTCCCTTGTCCCCTAATCGGGGTTTGGCAGCCTTTGTCTCCGAGGAGCAGGGAACACAGTGCGACTTGAGCCAGGCCCCTCTGATGTGCCTTTCCTCCTCTTCGCCTCCTTCGCATGAGAACGTCCCTGGGTTGGCAGAAGCGGTGCCGTGGCTGACTTCATTTCACGGCTGCCCTTTTCACTCTGACGTGTGTTGGGGTTTCTTTCTTCTGTGGGTTGGGTGGCGGCCGTTTTACACCTTGATTCAGGCTCGCTCAGGTTTTCAAAATCGTTTTGTTCCACTGAGCGGACGCGGGAGTCGCCGTCCCTCTTTTCCTAGAGCAGACCTGTCGTTCTGGAGGGCAGGACCCTGTCGTCGTCCTGCCCCCTTTCTTTTCGTTTTGCTCCGTCGGGTCATGGTTTTTTTGTTTTGTTTTGTTTTGTTTTTGGCCACGTGGCATGTAGAGTCTTAGTTCTATGACTGAGGCTCAAACCTATGTCTCTTGCAGCGGAAAGGGGAGTCCTGAACGCTGGATCGCCAGGGAGTTCCCCTCCATTAGGTCATTTATTGATAAGAGGAGATGTTACAGAGCCCTTTACCATATGCTTGGCAATCTGTTAAGGGCAGATTGGATAAATCACCCGTATCGCCCCAAGAAAACCTTTGGTGGTGTTTCTTCCTTCTCCCGCTTAACAGATGAGAAAGCTGAGGCTGAGAGTTAATTGACTTGTCCAGACTTTTACAGCTCTAAGGTTCAACTGGTGAAACCCCACAGTAACAGCAAGAGTAAAACAAGAAAAAAGAAAACAAAAAACTGCCAACCCTGGGATGCTCACTATGTAAAAACCATTTATGGTGACGTTGCTGGTAGTCCAGTGGCTGAGATTCTGTGCTCCCGATGCAGGTGGCCTGGGTTCCATCCCTTGTCAGGGAACTGGGTCCTGCGGCTAAGACTTGGTGCAGCCAAAATAAGCAATAAAAATAAATAAAATTTCTCAAAAACTCATTTACGGCAAAGACCAGATGGGCTATGCCGTCGTCACCTCTGTTCTCCAGTGGGGGACATTTTACCCAGCGCCTTGCTTCTTTTTAGACTTGCCTTATTTCCTTTAGGCTCTGAGTTTGCTAGGCAATCCAGGTCCGGGAATGGAGGTTCCGGAGCAAGGCTGTTGGTGGAGGAGAATGGTTTGGAGCCAAGAGGGGCTGCTGGAGTTCCTGCTTGTCAGTGCCTTTTCTTGCGTTTTGCATAAAACACAGCCGATTAGATAACCCACTGGTCGATCTCACTTCCCGCTAGTATTGTCTGCAGAGAACTCATCTTTTGGGGGAGGAATCAAGATTAGAATCCTCTGGTTCAAACTTGGTCTGTATGCGAACACGTTTCATTTGTGCAGCAGACACTGGTGTTTAAGACTCGGTCGTGTACAACGTGTGGGGAAAAGGTTGTGAGGAAAGAGGAAGCTGATGCTGGCTCTCAGAAGGCTGGGGTGGACGGATGCTTCGGAGACTTGGAGCGGAGATCCCTTGAGCATCCCGTTGTCCTTTCCACTGTCTCTAACTGTTCTCCAGAGCAGCCAGATTAGAAACCAACTGGGCTCAACCTTCATTTCTGGCAATTTGTGATTGTTGTTCAGTCGCTAAGTCATGCCTGACTCTTTGTGACCCCATGGACTGCAGCATGCCAGGCTCCTCTGTCCTCCACTGTCTCCCAGAGTTTGCTCAAATTCATGTTCATTGAGTCGGTGATGCTATCTAACCAATTATAGGCAACTGTTTCTGTATAATTGGCTGGGGAAAAATGAGGAGGTGGGTAAAAGTGATTGCACAGGACTGTCTCCAGGGAGGATACGGAACAGGTGCAGAAGACTTTGAGAGAAGGACAAGGCTCAGTCAGTTTAGTTGCACATTTTTTGTGACGTTTTCTGAGCTCAGATCATTCTCAGGGGAGCCAGGGAATCTAGTGGGGACAAGAACAATGGCAAACTCAAATGTTAAGACTCCTGTCTCCAGGAGGCGTCCAGTATGTCCTAACAGCGACACAGAGCCCTTTAAAAAATCAGGGCATGTTCATTCCAGAAACACTTCCCAAGTGTCTAAAGACAGATCTAGCTCAGTGCTACACAGCTTCCCAAATGGACCCTCTCAAGGGCAACTTCAAGTCTTCACCCATCGTGGAGGCTGTGCCAATTTCTCAGCTGATGCCCTTGCCTGTCCAGCTTTTTGCAAAGAAATGCCACTTTGGGGGCCTGATTTCTTTTTTTTTTTTTAAGCAACACGTCTGTGCCACATATTTGGACACTGCCCTCTGCCTTCCCCGCCTGGGTCGGACGCTCGTCAGAGTCTTTTTCTAAGTCTCTGGCCACGAAGGTTTCCATGGATGGTATAAAGTGCTTTGTGTATTGGAAACTGTGACTCGAAAGGTAGAGGAACCAAAAAAAAAAAAAAAGAGAGAGAGAGAGAGAGAGAAAGAAAGAAAAGCTAACCCTCAAGCTCACCCAAATCCTAAACCTCAGACTCTTGGAAGAAGGAACCAGTGGTATAAAACATTAAACAGTCCCAGACTGCAAACAGACCGTCAGCAGGGAGCCCTTTCTGAAGAGACTGGAGGTGCCGCCACTGTGGATGCCTGGCATCTGCACTGAGGCGTGGAGAGCCTTTTTCTAAGTTTCTGAGAGCAAAGCACCTTCTTCCTACCTGACCCACCCCGCCTCCCGCAACACCCTCAAACCTCACTGCCTCCCAGGAGACTGGTCCACTTCCCTGGGGTCTCCTGGCTGACCCCTACCCCGAGATCTGACGCCAGCCTCCCCTTGGTGGCACTCACCTCTCCTGCCAGCTCTTACCTGGGACGGCAGAAGCCTTTGCTTGCCGATGCCCACCATTGCTGAAAGAAGGTATTGTTATTTTCTCCACACTGCCCAGGTTAGGAACAAAGGCGGACCCTGGATCTTCTTTGAGCAGGAGAGAATGGAATTAGCATTCCTTTAAAATGGCCTGTTATTACAGCAGATTTCTGCTAACAATTACCTGGCAGTATAGAAAGATATCTGACTCCTTTAGGCTCCTGGTGGGTTTTCCCTTCTCTCTTTTTTTTCCCCCTGTGGAGCCTTTAAAAAAAAAGTGCAGACTTCGACCGGCCCAGTGTATTTCCGCCCACGACATCCAGGGAGATCTTACTGGACAAGTCACTGAGTCCGTGTGTCCGTGTATGCGTGTTCTTTGAGAAAACAAAATGGGGGTAATTTCTTTCCTTTTGTGATCACATTTTCTCTTCTTGAGAACTGAATTGTAGGAAAAAAATGTAAGGAGTTGCTGAATTTTAGAAAACAGAGAGAATGGTAGAGATGGTTTGCTTTCATGAACAAATTTAGTTGTTGTTTTTTTTTTAACTGATTTGAGCAAATGCCTTGAAGGTAATCGGTGCTCAACAGATATTTGTTGAAGAGGATTGCACCTGCTCTGCTTGATGCATTTAAGTGAAAGAAGTCCCGATTGTGTGCCGGAACTGCTGAGGCAGGAGTAAAAATTTTATTGATGATTTGAGAAATAGGAGAGTTCTGAAGATTCAGAGGCCACAAAGCTTAACCAGGCGGTCAGCACAGGTAGTTACACCTCAAAACTAACTTTGGGGACTTCCCTGGCGTGGTTAAGACTTCGCCTTCTAATGCTCGGTGTGCGGGTTCAACCCTTGGTCAGGGAGCTAGGATCCCACATGCGTTGCAGCCAAAAATCCAAAAAGCTTTTTAAAAAACCTGTTTTTTGCCAACACAATTCGACCTCCATATAACTTTCAGTTAATAATCCTGGATCCAAGACCACTGTGCTTCTGTGAATATGTGGTGTGACCTTCTGAGAAACACTTTGCTTCTCGAGGAGGCTGCTTTCTCCTGTTAAGTGAGAACTTGTCTGAGTTTCCATAGGTATTTTTTCTTTATAAATTTGTTTTTAATGGTAGGAAATTTGCTTCACCGTCTTGTGCCGGTTTCTGCCGTACAACAACGCAAGTCCGCTGTGATTATACACCTGTCCCCTCCCTCTCCAGCCTCGAGCATCTCACCCTCCGGGTCATCTCAGCGCACCGAGCCTCCCATGGTGAAGAGTGACTTCTCAGCAGCTGTCTATTTACACATGGGAGTAAGCTGCTTCCACTTGAGCTTACTGGGGATTTTGACCTCTGAGGTAAGAGCTGGGTTTAAAGCGCTGATCCAAACCAAACAGCTGGCATTATTAGCATTGTGATTCCATTAGATCTGTTTGCGTGATAGAGGAGCTGGGGTAGAATCTGTGGGTGATCTCAATGCCCCAGCCTAGCGAGAGGTAAGATGCTCTGTAAATATCTCTTGTAACCCAAAAGACCTCCGGAGCCCAGTGGACAACTAAACAGAAAATTTCCCGAATACCAGGAGATTGGTGGTTTGGGGATGGATGGAAGCTCCCTTGAGACGTAAGCGTTACGGTAGCCTTTTCAGAGGCAGTGTGTGTGTGTGTGTAGAGAGAGGTCAAGTCCATACAAGACTCTTTGTAATATGAGCTTCATCCCAAATGATCAGAATCTCTTTTGATGAGGATGGGTTTGATTGCACATAGAGGGCTGTGTTTGTTTCAACCCAAACCAGAGGGTCAGCCTCCCTCCTCACCTCCTTGTTCCCACCTTCCTGACTCCCTCGGCCTGCCCCCCACACCGATTTTCATTTTCAACACTTAGCGCCTGACTTAGCAGTGATCTAACTTCACTGACTCAGAAAACCGGAAAGGTCAGTCGAACACCTCACCCAGCGTCCCGGGATTAGCATCCAAGACAAACAGATCCGAGATGGGCTGCAGGCTCCCAAGAGACATTCCCACGTGTGAGAAAGCCCGGGAGAAACGGATGGCGTTTCTCAAGCTGGTTGACGTCACTCGAGTTCACCATCCAGGGCTTCACCTTCTCGAGCCTGGAGGGGGTTGGGATCCTAGCAGAAGGCCTGTGCTGATGTGTTTAAACAACAAGGACAACACATAAAGAGGGGGCGGGAGAAGCGCTCTTTCTGCTAATCAAAGGAGAAACCAAATAAAAGGAAGGAAGTCCAAGAAAAATATAACGCTGTTGTTTTGGGGGCAGAAGAGGCTGGCTCCGAGGTTTCATTGAGTAATCGAAGTCACACCCTTTCTCTGTGGGACTGAAGGAATGTTGGCTGCTCCTCTGGAGACAGGTGGGAGGTGAGTAGACAGGTCTATGGAGATGAGATGTTCTCAGAGCCAGGCCTCTCTGAACATCCCCGTGGCCTTGTCCCTGGGAAGCTGGGGACACAGACAAGCTGGCATGCAGGGCTGAGCTGCAGCCAGGGGGCAGAGACCACGAGTAAGGGGTGGGGAGGGGGGAGCACAAAAAGGGCTCCGGGAAACTGGGAAGCAGGGACGGAGATGGCCTGGCTCTTTTTTTTTTTTTTTTTTTTTCCTCATCTGAACAGGGGCTCCTGTGTCCTCACGAGCCCCTTGGCTCCCTCTCACGAGATCGAAGGGCGGCGACCCAGGCAGGGGTGGCGTGTCTGGGTCTGGGGTGCGACGGGAAGCAGGAAGCACCAGTCATTTCACAAGAAGGCTTGACGGCGGGGAGCGAGCCAGCTAACGCTGGCAGACCCCCAAGGTGGGGTCGGAAAGTCTGGCCCGGCCTGCAGAACGTTTGGCTCCGTGTCCTTCTGTGGGTAGGTTAGAAAACACGGCCATCCACAAGGCTGCCCCAGCCCACCTGAAGCCACCACCTCCTCTTGCCCAGCCTTGACTGCGTCTCTGCGATGACATGTCAGCTGCTGGCGGTGAGCGTCCGTGGCCCCGGGAAGGACCACTGTGACCAGACGTCTTGGCATGAGCGTCCCTTCCCAAAGCGAGTGCTGAAACAGAGCTCCCATGGAGGCGTGCAGGCCCCTGAGAGCCGCTGCCACCTGGCTTCATCCCCCCCCCCACCCTTCCCCTGCTCTTCAGATCCTTGCAGAAGTCTGTTGGCTGCACATGTGCCTCTGGAGTTGTTTGTGACGCTGCTTTTGGAGCGTTTCATTGTCCGGTCGGTTAGTGGACCTTTTCGCTCTGAATGAGTCCATCTGTCCCGTAAATCTTGGTCTCTCACATGGGCTTATCCAAGCTCTAACTTATCTTCTTCAACTATGAATGGCAAAGACTCAAAAGATGATTCCTGCCCCTGCCCCGCCCCGCCGCCCCCACCTTTTATTTTTCTGTGGATGTGAAATGTATCAGATTCATCGGCAGGGTGCTGTCTGGGTATATCGGAAGCTGCTTCTCTTTCAGAAAGACAGTGTTATTAGGGTGCCTCCAGTTGTTTACGAAACACTTGTTCAGCAAGGATTTGTTTCAGTTCTTGAGTCTCTGGACTTGTGCAAACGGGCGTTATTTCTTATCTGATCCACAGCAGTACTCTTTAGAAAAAGCTTTTCAGTTTGTATGGGGGTATAGCTGATTAACAATGTGATGATAGTTTCAGGTGAACAGTGAAGGGACTCAGCCGGACGCATACGTGTGTCCGTTCTCCCCCAAACTCCCTGCCCTGCCAGGCTGCCCCATAGCACTGAGTAGAGTTCCCTGTGCTCTACAGGGGGTCTTGTTGGGTATCCACTTTAAATAGCTGTCATTGTTGTTCAGGCGCCCAGCCGTGTCTGGCTCTTTGCAGCCCCATGGACTGCAGCACACCGGGCTTCCCTGTCCTTCACCATCTCCTGGAGCTTGCTCAGACTCATGTCCATTGAGTCAGTGATGCCATCCAACCATCTCGCCCTTTGTCCTCTGTGTATGTCCGTCCAAAACTCCCTAACCATCCGTCCCCTGCATCCTCACCCCTGCACACACACTCTTATGCCTGCCTGCTGAGTCTGTGGGTCTGTCTCTGTTCTGTAAGTTCACTGTGTCATTTCTTTAGACCCCACTTATGAGGGATGCCGTACTTCTCCCTCTCTTGCACAGCAGGGCTCTTGACTCAGAAATCTTAAATTCCTTCTCTTTCTCTTTTTCTGTTTGATCAGCTTGCTCTGTGACTTTTTTTAGAGTTTTTTTTTCATGTGGATTATTTTAAAGTCTTTACTGAATTTTTTGTGCTTTTGCTCCAGTTTTGTGCTTTGGTTTATTGGCCGTGAGGCATGTGGGAATCTTAGCTCCTCGACCAGGGATGGAACCCTCACCCTCTGCGTCGGAAGTCTTGACCCCTGGACGGCCAGGGAAGCCCCGGCTCCATGATTTTGGAAAAGCTGACCCCATCTCTGGGCTTCAGCTGCGTCTCTCACTCAGGTGGTTCTTCACCAGGAGTCGGCATCCACTCACTCTCCTTTTGCCCCTCCCGAGACTGCCCTGGCGTGCTCCTTCATGGGGGAGTTGGGTTAGGGTTGTGTTCAAAGATGCTTAGAAGGAGGAGAAGGGTTGGAAACTGTCAAGAGCTGTATTTTTTTGGCCTGAAAGATGGCAGTTCATTAGTCCATGCCTAAGGCATCCCGGACCTCACCCTAGAAGCAGAGGGGTGCTGATCATCCCTGGGGCAAGAACCCCAGAACCCTGAGGGTTTCAAATTTACATGGAAGCCACCATGGGAAATATCTCTGGGCTGAACAGATGAGGGATGAGCCGGTCTGGAAATATTTCCTCGATGTAAATAGTCATGTTTACAGAAGGGCATATGGACAGAGTTTAGACTTGATAGATTTCCATCATTAAAAAAAGATGATCCAGCCAACAAAAGATATACCTTACCAGTGCTGGAGTCTGATATGGCGTCACTGAACATCCTCCAGTTCCTATCACAGCTGCACTGCCCAGTTTTCTGAATTTAACATCTGAGCACTCAGAGCGCTGCTGTGCAGAGAGATCTGTGCCTCTAGACAGAAAACAGCTCTCCAAGGAGCCCTCCGTTTGGGGCTGGCATCCTTGGTGTTCAGGCTCTAGTAATGGCCTTAGCTCTTTAAAGAACGGAATTTAGGGCTCTAGAGGCTTCCCAGGGGGCTCAGGGGTAGAGAATCTGCCTTCCAATGCAGAAGATCCAAGTTTGACCCCCGGGTCAGGAAGATTCCCTGGAGAAAGAAATGGTAACTCCCTCCAGTATTCTTGTCTGGGAAGTCCTATGGATAGAGGAGCCTGGGGTCCATGGAGCCTACAGTCCATGGGGTGAAAAAAGAGTCGGACGTAAGTGAGCAACCAAATAACAGCAGTAAATAGGGACCCGGGGCAGTGAGAAGCACTTGTTGTTGGCAGTGTTCTCAGCTGTCACTGGATACTGATCGAAGACACTTTCTAAAAATATGGCTACTTCTAATACTAGTCCTTGAATTATTCGTTGGAAAGCCACTGTGAGTGAAAACACTGGACTGAATACGCCGTGCTCATGATGGCTCCCTGTACACGAGCACCCAGAGGTGGAGGACCTGCGTGTCCAGCCCCGTTTTCTACCGTGGGAGGGACACTAGGACTCCTCTCCTCACGAGGCCACCGTGAGGATCTGAGCTAGCGGATGTCATGTCGGGGACTTCTCGGCGTCTAATAAGGGCTTGGCATAGGTTAGTTGGGCGAGCTCTCTGCTCATCATAAATGGAAGATGTTCAGAACAGAAAAACACAGGAAACTCTTGAGAGTCCCTTGGACAGCAAGGAGATCAAACCAATCCATCCTGAAGGAATTCAACCCTGAATATTCATCGGAAGGACTGATGCTGAAGCTGAAGCTCCAGTACTCTGGCCACCTGATGCAAAGAACTGACTCATTGGAAAAGAGCCTGATGCTGGGAAAGACTGAAGGCACGAGAAGGGGACAACAGAGGATGAGATGGTTGGATGGCATCACTGACTCGATGGGCATGAATTGGAGCAAACTCAAGGAAATCATGATGGACAGGGAAGCCTGGAGTGCTGTAATCTGTGGGGGTGTAAAGAGTCAGACATGACTAAGTGACTGAACAAGGACACCAGCTTCACAGAGCTGGTAAGAGGAAGTGCTGAGATCCAAACCCAGACCTGTGTGAAACCTGGGTTCTCCGTTCTGAGAGAGGATGGCTGGAAACCCTGGGGGCCAGCCTGAACGGCCACGGAGCTCTGCTTTCCCATGTCCTGGGCGTCCGTGACAAGTCTCTTGAAAAAAGTGGCTTGGAGAAAAAAACAGAAATACAAGAGCCACCTGGGAGAAGGGTCATAATTTAAAAACGCTCCTCGGGGGTTGTTACTGGGTGACTCTTCCAAATTTTCCGGATATTTGGAATGTTCGTAATGTAGTTTCCTGGTGGCTCAGACAATAAAAAAAAAATCTACTTGCAATGCAGGAGACCTGGCTCTGACCCCTGGGTCAGGAAGATCTCCTGGAGAAGGAAATGGCAACCTGATGCAGTATGCTTGCCTGGAGAATCCCATGGACAGAGGAGCCTGGGGGGCTATAGTCCACGGGGTCGCAAAGAGTCGGACACGACTGAGCACCAACACCAACACTCGTGGAAGGCAGGGAAGGATCGGGGCTCGCTGGAGGCAGGTGCAGCTTATGCGGAAGGCAGGGGGAGACTAGAAAGCCAGCGTTTTCTAGCAGCAAGAAGGACCAGCAGGGCCTGGAGCTCTGGGCCTCTTTTCTGGGGACTCAGCTCTTGCGAGTCGCTTGGTGTGACTTAGAAGACATCTGCTCAAGCTGGAAGATAGGTTCTAAGGAATAAAAAACCTCTTTTCCCAGAACCTTGCTGCTCTCCACATTACGTAATACAGAGCTCTGTGCCTGCTCTGAGGTTGGCAGGAACCTGAATGTGATATGTTGATAACACATGGAGTCTTGCGTGCAAGCTCTGTTTACATCCTGGACCCTCCCTCTCAGTCTGGAGCAAGTAACTAGCTGCACCACCTCTGTCAGAGCGGGAGAGAGTCTGTATTTTACGGACGTTCATGTTTATCTTGCTGTCTAACTACGTCGGCCACTGTGGGTTTGGGTAAAGCAGAGCCCTGTAAAGAGATAGAGAAAGCATCCTTTGATAGAGAGTGAGTGCGTTCCCATATGTATCTTCCTTGTCAGATGAAATCCTTGTCCATGGAGGAGGACCCACCCATGGTCAGGAAGGAGACTGGAACTCTCTCTCTTTAAAAATTTTTAATTTTGTGTTGGAGTACAGCCGATAAACAGTGTGTGTGTTTCAGATGACCAGCAAAGGAACCCAGCCATGCACACACATGTATCCATTCTCCCCCAAACTCCCCTCCCCCAAACTCCCCTCCCTTGCTGTGGGAAGGCTGCCACAGCAAATTGAGCAGAGGGCCCTGCGCTTTACAGCAGGTCCTTCTCGGTTCTCCGTTTTAAATATAGCCGAGTGTACATGTCCATCCCAAACTCCCGAACTGCCCCTTCCCCTCCATCTTCCCTCTACCGGCAACCGTAAGTTGGTTTTTGAACTCTGAGAGTCTGCTTCTGTTTTGTACGTAAGTTTCTTTGTATCATTTCTTTTTAGAGTCCACAGACAAGGGATATCTTTTGAGGCTTTGTCTCACTGCCTGAAGTATTTTTATTTTTTATGCCAATGCTCATTTAAATATTTAACTGAGTTTTATGCCCCTAAGTTGTCTGTTGGCATCAGAGAACGGGGAACTAGAACTCTGTCCTTGAGGTAATAGCAGAAAGATGCCCTCCGATCTCCCACTTTCAGGCCATCAGACCTTCTCAAGAAGCCTCAGCCATCCCAGCCCAAAGGGAGTGCAGAGCCTCAGTCCAGAGCAGGTTCCCACGAGGCAGACACATGTTTGCAAAACAAGCAGCGGGAGGAAGATTCTCAGTCTGCAGAGACATCTCGGGGTTGCGACAGGCTTGGAAGGGGTGATGGGAGCTGGGGCTGGGAGGCAGACCTTCCTGGGAAGAGCCCGGTGTCCTCGGCTCACCGCCTGGGATGCTGCGTGCCCAGCAAGGAGGAACCGACTGGCTGAGATAATTGTCCCGTGTTTATATTTGAAAAGGGATACTACACTTCCAGGATAATTCCCTCCAGCCTCCTCTTGGGCTAAGATTTCCAACTGGTCTCGAATCTTGAAGAGAAATCAAGGGCTGATTACCTGGCTGACTGGGCTGCAATCACACCTTTCAATACTAATTATCTGCTCCTTGAGTTCAATGACACTGAGCGTCCAGGCTCTGGCTGGGGCCGGCCTTGGTTAGTGGTTTGCATCACTGGCTTAAGACAATGATTTGAACGGACAAAGTACCCGCACGATGCCTTGATAAGCAGGAAATGAACGCTTGTTTGCAAATAAGATTGGGAAATGCGATCGGCTTCTTGTCTGCATCCGTCTTCGGGTAACTAGCCTGATAATACCCAAGCCGAAGTTAGTAGACACCACGAAAGAGAGCGTTTCTAAATGACCTTCCCCCGCAACTTTCTGTATCTGAAGCCGAGACAGAGGTGAAAGGAATGTTGTTTTACGTGCTTTGTGGCCACTTGAAGTTATTCTAGCTTCAGGGTTTCTTTGTGGGGATTCAGGGAAACAGGTAACCATTTGCTGTGAAACTGTTCCAGGGTTCGATTTATTCAGTCGTGTCTTTTCCTAGCCACTTCCTCCAAGAAGTGGCCTTCTTCTCTGAATAGAATAGGTCACTTCAACATCAGGACTCTTTAGTGTGATGTGAACAGCTTTGGCGTAGGATCATTTGAGGGATATGTTACTTAGAAAGTGAAATGTATTGTAAGTGTCTAGAAGCTCATGGAGGTTGAGGGTGTGGGTTGGGTGAAGGAGAGGGCTTAGGGCCGGTTATCCATTGGAACTGCCTGCGTCGGTGTCCATTTTAATGTATCATTTCTGGTGCAGGAGTACTGGGGACAGAGGGTCAGTGTTCATGGTCTTTAATCTTTGGGGAACGTTACTTTCAATTCTTGACCTCTTGATCGTAAGGGAGAGAAGGCTAGTAGTGGTGAGAACGGAACTGGGTTCTCCTGAAAATGTTGACACCCGAATCCCTGGTACCCTGGAATCTGACCTTATTTGGAAAGAGGGTCATTGAGATGTAATTCGTTAAGACGAGGTCATGATGAAGAGGTTGGGCCTGAGATCTTATGGGATCGGAATCCTTTTTAAAAGGGACAGTCTGCACACACGTGGAGGTAAGATAGGGGGAGCGGCGCACCCTCAGAAGGCGGAGGGTTGAGTCTGTGAGTCTGTCAGCCAGGGAACACCAGAGGCTGCAGATGCAGGGAGAGTGACGTAGACGAGCAGGGCCTTTCGCGTTGCGTTCAGAGGGGCCGTGGCCCTTGGACTTTTAGCCTCTGGAACTGTGAGATGGTACGTTTCTGTTGTTTTAATCCACCAGTTTCTGGCACTTCGTTTAGGCAGCCCAGGGAAACTGATGCACCCAGCTTCTACAGATCCAGACACTTGGACGGGAACAGCAGCGTCAGCCTCCCCAAGGCAAAGAACAAAGAACACCCTTTGATTTTCCAACTTGGGAAGTGGGAGGTTCTTGGTCTGGGATGACTGACGTCTCAGGAGCGCCCAGCATATCTTGGGGATGTTTGAGTTTCAGGGAACTGAAACAACTCAAAGCCAGCCTCAGGCCACATTGCTAACAGGGGTCAGGATGCAGTTGTGATAGCCGTATGGAAGGACGGACTTCCACTCCGAATCTCTCCTCCACTCTTGCGACTCCCTTTACCCTGGAAGCAGAGCCAAGAGAAAAACATCCAGCATCGGGGCTCACTTTACAGTCAAGGATGGTTAAAGACACAGAGGGTTTAAATGGCTTTTTTTCTCACCTACTAGACTAATCGTACCGCCCTTTGAAACAGAGTAGAGTGTTCCCTTCAGCACTCCTGCCCAGCAGGTGCCCCCAAAGGTAATGCGATGCAGGGGGGAGTGGAGGCCGTCTAGGCAGAAAACAGGGCATTTCACCTGCATCTCTTGGTTTCTGTCCTGAGAATCGAGAGATCCATAAGGCACTGACGTGTTCCTTTGATCGATGTATCATTTTGTTTATTTATTTATTTTGGCTGTGCTGGGTCTTCATCGTTGGAGAGGCTTTTCTCTCGCTGTGGCGAGCCGGGGTTCCCCTCTAGCCAGATGTACAGGTTTCTCGTCGCAGTGGTCTCTCTTGTCATGGAACACAGGCTCCAGAGCACAGGCTCAGTGACTGGGCCCACAGGTTTAGTCGCTCCAGGGCATGGGGATCTTCCCGGGACAGGGATCGAACCTACATCTCCTGCATTGGCAGGAAGATTCTTTCCTGCTGAGCCCTGATGTGTTTCTTAGTTTATTTAGCTTCTACGATGTGATGGAAAGGACAACCAGGGAGATCTCTCTTTCCTGGGCCCTTGCTTTTTTTTTTTTTTTTTTTGCCATCTCAGTGTTTAAAACCATTGAACCACAGAACTTGAAGGACCCTCAGAGATCAACATTAAAGCTTCCTTTAAAAAAAAAACAACAAAAAACTTGAGAAGCTGAGTTCCAAAGAGGGAGTCAAACTTGCCCACGGTGCTCGTGCCTTAAAGCAGACTTCAGATCCTCACATTCTGAACTTTTCTCTTTGATTCACACCGTGTCTCTTTGTTGTTGTTGTTTAACTGCTAAGTCACGTCCAACTCTTTGGTGACCCCGTGGGCTACAGCCCACCAGGCTCCTCTGTCCATGGTATTGCCCAGGCAAGAATCCTGGAGTGGGTAGCCATTCCCTTCTGCAGGGGATCTTCTTGACCTGGGGACTGAACCCGGGACTCCTGTATCGGCACCCGGGTTCGTGACCACTGGGCAACGGGAGAAGCCCACACTTTGCCTCTATTCCTTCCCTTTTTCTGGAAGGTTCAAGGCTTGCCTCGTGATTTGACAAGCCCTCAGAATCCCCGCTTTTGCGACCCTCTGTCGTCTCTCCACCAGGTCACACAAGGTTATTCTCTTTCCCTGTACAGCGCACCCTCCCTTGCTGGACTACTTTGATTGGTGGGGAAAGAAGCACCCGTCTCTCCTGGATACCTGCTCTTTGCCGTGCATCCTGCTGCGTGCCTCACCTGTGTTAGCAAGTGAGGGGATGTGGCTCAAAGAGGTGGCCGTCATGCCCCAGATTTCACAGGAGCTGGTAAACAGGAGCGCTTGAACCCGCTGTTCTCTGGGGAGGTTCCTCCTTCGGCTGGAGAAAGGGGGCCACGGCCATGGGATGGTGTTGGGGTGTAGCTCCCACCAGCAGAGGGAGAGTGAAGACGGCGCCTTTCTGCTACATTTCCACTCTGCAACATTCTTCCAGCCCAGCTGTTCTTTCAAGTCAACAAGGGCACTTTGATTCAATAGGAGTGATGCCTGCTATCTGTAAATGAGGTGACTTATTTTTTTCCTGCTCTGAATCTTCCCAACGTAAATAGAAGGCTCTGTGGTCCTGGGGCACATAGACTCCTCCGGGGCACGCTCGTCGCTCTAGCATCATAGTCAAAGCAAATCAACAAATATTTGGTGGGCACCCACGGTGCCAAGGCGAAAGGGTGATGTGTGTGCTCCTCTATTTGAGTTGGTTCCTAGCCTCGAGAGGGATGACTCAGGAGCCACTTAGCAAGTCAACATGCCCAAAATAAGGATGTTCTATGAGGAAAGGAGCCATTTGCCACACCGCGGTCCACCTCCAAGCCTTTCCTGTCACGTCTCTCCATTCCTAGCCTGGTCCTGTTGCCACGGCCACGGCCACATCCTGCTCACTCAGCTTGGTGCCACGCTGGGGTTTTGCCCCACCTCCTCCTAAAACAGCCCGAATGATGTAGTGGAAAGACTGGGCACCTGGGCTCCTCACTCCCTCACCCGCCTCTGCCACAGGGACCAGGTGGGGAAAATATCACATGTACCTCATGCCCTGCATTTCTAAATGAGGGGTTCCCCCAAAGGAAGTGAAAACAGGACATTGAAAGGACATGTGCAGCCTTGTTCATAACGGCAAAGACAGGAGACCAGTCTCAGAGCCTGTCACCCATCAAGTCAAGACCTGAACAGCTGAGGAAGAAGTGCGATTATACTTCCCTGGTGGCTCAGGTGGTAAAGAACCTGCCTACAATGCAGGAGACCCAGGTTCAATCCCTGGGTCGGGAAGATCCCCTGGAGAAGGGAATGGTACCCATATATTAGTGTGTACAATATATGAGCTTCCCTAGAAGCTGAGCTGCAGTCTCATAGCTCAGTAAGTAAAGAGTCTGCCTGCAACGCAGGAGACCTGGGTTTGATTCCTGGGTTGGGAAGATCCCCTGGAGAAGGATACAGCAACCCACTCCAGTATTCTTGCCTGGAGAATCCCATGGACAGAGGAGCCTGGTGGGCTACAGTCTATGGGGCTGCAAGAGCTGGGCACAACTGAGCAACTAAGCACACACACACACACACACACATGCTCACACACACACACACACACACACACACACACACACACCAGTGGAATATCATTCAGCCACGAGAAAGAAGAAAACCCTGCTGTTTGTAGCTACATGGTTGGACCTCAAGGACATTATGCTAAGTGAGATAAGCCAGGTAGAGAAGGACCCATCCTGTTTGATGTCACTTACATGTTAAATCCGAAGAACCCCAATTGAAACATATACACTGCCATATGCAGAACAGATAGCCAGTGGGAATTTGCTGTATGATGCAGGGACCTCAAGTTACGTGCTCTGTGACAACCTGGACTGGTGGGAGGGAGGTTTAAGACGGAGGGGACATATATATATATATATACCTGTGACTGATTCATGTTGACATATGGCAGAAACACAATATTGTAGAGCAGTTATCATCCAATTAAAACTAATAATTTTGAAAAATAATAAAGAAGCCAAATATGTAAATACAGAGTGAAGGGGTGGTTTACCAAGGCTTGGGAGGTGGGGTGACAGGAGAGATGGTTTTTAAGGTTACAAATTTGTAACTAGCAGGTAAATTTAGTCTTGGAGATGTGATGTGAGGCACAGTGAGTGTGGATGACAATGTTGTATTAAAAGCATCAGACTGGCTTCAGACTAGATCTTAATTATTCCCAGCATCAAAAAGAAATGACAATTATGTACTGTGACAGCAGGGCTTTAGCTACAGCTGCAGTCCTGTTACAATATAAATGTATCAGATACACAAATAAATGTATCAGATCAGCATGTTCTGCCTCTTAAATTTACACAATGTCATAGTCAGATATATTTCACTTAAACATTTCCATGCACATGCGTACATAGCAGCTCCCTCCACAGAACAAAGACATCTAGAGGTCGTCTTGTAGTTTTACCTTCAGGATGCATGATAAGATGCAGAATGGATTACATGTAACCAGGGCTGGATTTTATAAGAAAATATAATTAGCTGACAAATGAGAGCAGTGATACAAAAGTGTCCTGTTTTTCAATAATAAATAGAAAGTTTTCTGTGAGACTCTATTAAACAGCTTCACACACACAACTGGGAATCAACAATGAGTTTATTGTTCCTAGTAGATAAAAATTAAACTTGCTTTAGGGTTGGGCTAAGTGGTCTTGTACTACAGACTTTGTTGCCTCGAATATAACAATTTGTCATTTACTCTGCTCCAGGCTAACATGAGCAAAATCTATTTGGAAGTATCTTGTTTGCAAACATTTGTCAGGTTCAAAATTTTTTCTTTTTGTATTAAAATTCAACTATGGATGTATACAAAACTAAATGAAGATAACTTTTCTCCCCCCAAATGCACACTTGTAATAAGGGGATTCTATTTAATAATAAACTTCTTCAGTTCTAAAACTTTATAATTGCTCTGTGCCAATCTCTATTCCATCCCTCTCTTCAAGACTTTAACCAAAACTCTTTTCTTTTTATTTTTTTTTCCTAATGAATTCTAGATCAAAACATTTATCTAAAATCATTTCATTATACTATTTTATGCTTTTTTCACAGGCTCCTAGAGCAGTTTAATAAGTATATATTTTGTGTTCTGAGCAAGACTATTAGCTCTTGAGTGTACAATTGCTTTATTCATTTATTTATAATCTCAGGCACTTGACAAATTTGTACCATATAAATAGAACTTTTTCCCTATTTAATTATTTTATTGATGTATAGCTGATTTACAATGCTGTTAATTCCTGTTATACAGCAAAGTTGATTTGGCTTTACATATGTAAACCTTCTTTTTTAAATATTCTTTTTCACTTGGCTTGTCACAGGATTTTTTTTTAAGCGGAGGAGAATTGCTTTACAATGTTGTGTTATTTTTGCTGTACAATAACATGAATCAGCTGTAAGTACATATATATTATTATAAATTCAGTGTATTAGCTCATCACTGATAATATCACTTCATCCAGACCATTAAGTCAGGATATTTTTATAAACACACTCTGTACGTATGCAAGTAGAGAAGGTTTTCAAGCTGCCTGGGGGAGAATGTTACACAACTGCTATAGTGCCCAGCGGATGAGAGAGTTGGTCATTGCTTTATTTGTTTGTTTGCCACTAAAATCATTAGTTCCCTTGACCTTTTGGGCTACGTATCTTTCTACCAATGATATTTATCATTCGCATGAGCTCAGTGGAAGATAAAATGCCCCTCAGGAGTGGAGATTCTGGGTTCTGGTGGCTGTTATTGATTTTTGTCTTGAACTCATTAAGCCTGGACAAAGCAAGGACATTTATTATGATTTAAACAGATATTGATTGAGTCCTCATTGGACCCCAGGTACCGCACTGACCCGGCTGAAAGCAACTCCCCAGGCCCTTCACATTTGAACAGGAAGAAAGAGCAAATAAGGAGTGTTAGAGATTGGGACAAATATCTGAAGGACGCAAACGAGCGCCCGAGATAGAGAATAACTGAGGCGGAGGTGGGGAACACCCTTCACTGCACAGAATAGCCCCAGAAGGGCTCTTTGAGAAGAGGGGGCTTAAGCTGATGCCTGCAGCCTTAGAGACGCCGTTCCTGAGCGCAGGGGCTGCGGGAGGAGCCCTCCAGGCCAGGACAGGCATCCACTCAAAGGCCCTGGGGTGGGAAAGACTCAGGTGTGCTGGAGGAACCGAAAGGACGCGGAGGAGCTTGCAGATGCGGCGCCTGTGGCGGGGAGAGGAGGCCGCCTTTGCGGGCCCACCCTGCTGGAAAGCGGGGAGCCCAGGTCTGCGCCCTGCTTCACGGCGCGCGTCTCAGTGAGGAAGCCGGAACGGATCACCTGTCAGGACTGGGAGCCCTGGGCTCGGCCGACAGGATGTGGAGCGTGTGTGTTTTCTGTTTGTTCTTAAAGTCTGCTTCCCTGCAAATACATGCCTAGCTGCCTTGCCCCTCTCACGGGGAAGCCAAGGCTAGCACTCCATCGCTCATGAGCGATCCTGAACAAACAAACCCTGATCCTCCACGCAAGCCTCGTGCCAGCCCGTGAGGCCCGCGCTGGCCATGCAGCCTGGAGCTCAGGAACAATCTGGTCCCAAGGAAGGGAGGGAAGAAAAACAATTTTGAATTCCAGGCGCCGAGGGCCTCTGACAGAGGCTGTTGTCAGGGGCAGGAAAGCGAAACCATGGCGAGGAGCTCAGTGGCGCCGCTGGGAAGGGCAGAGGATGCTGAGTTTAGGGGCTGCTGCCCAGGGCGTGTGGCCTCGAGGATGGGGTGGGCAACAGTTTACTCATGGGAGCTCGGGCAGCTCACCTTAAGGGACTCTGCTTTCTCACTTCACATCCTGAGAAGAGGAGCTTCCCTGGAGGTCCAGCGGCTAAGACTCCAAGCTTCCACTGCAGGGGCTGTGGTTTGATCCCTGGTTGGGGAACTGAGATCCCACGTGCTGAGCAGTGTGGCCAAAAGCTTTTAAAAATTAAAATGAAGTTATGAGAAGACTGATACCTGTCCTGCCTCCCTGGAGTTGGACTTAGGAAGGAGGGCGGCTTTAGGAAAAAGCAACATGCCTCGTTGGAAAAGCCCCAAGTGCTGGGAAAGACTGAGGGCAGGAAGGGAAAGGGGCGACAGGATGAGATGCTTGGATGGCATCACCAGCTCGATGGACATGAGTTTGAGCAAGCTCCAGGAGTTGGTGATGGACAGGGAGGCCTGGCATGTTGCAGCTCGCGGAGTCACGACTGAGCGGCTGAACAGCTCACTTTTTGGAACTGTGTGTTCCAAAGGCAGCTGCCTCCCTCTTTAGTTAGACAGTTGGCCGGACACTCCAAAATGCCCTCTGTCGAGTCTGCTAGCTTCTCTCCCTGACTTTGCTCTTCCCTGAGGTCAGTCTTACCAGCTCCTCTTTGTCTGGTCCACTCGAAAGATTTCAGGTCCGGGTGGAGGCGGAAAGAGAAGTGTGCTTTTCGCATTCTCTGATTCAGTTGTCCGCTTCACTCAGGTCGTTAATTACAAATTTCTAGAGGCTCAGTTGTGAAGACTCACTAGTCAGAATAAGCGGTCCTAGGTCACGGTGCTAGGGAGCAGAGCCAGAAAATTCCTTCCTTGCTGCTTCATAGGGTCAGATCTTCAGAAGGTGAAAGACTGTTCTTTGCAGGGTGGACCTACATCACCGGCACAGAGCTTGGGAAACTTCACAGCTCCAGTTCGAGCTGGCCTGTCAGAAGTCAGAGCAAACTCTGGAGGCCAATGACTAACCTGTGCCTCACGGGAGCTCTCCTACGACACCCTGAGTCCACTGCCAGCTGGCCATCTGGGACATCTGGAATCTGAGTGTGACTATTTTGACGTTTCTGCTTGAGGGGACAGTTCATGACCACCCACCACCACCTTCTGGCCAAAAGAAGAGGACCAGTGAACAGTGTTAGTTGCTCAGTCATGTCCAACTCTTTGCGACCCCAGGGACTGCAGCCCACCAGGTTCCTCGTCCATGGAATTCTCCAGGCAAGAAGACCACAGTGAGTTGCCATTCTCTTCTCCAAGGGATTTTCCCAACCCAAGGATAGAACCCTGGGCTCCTGCATTGCAAGTGGATTCTTTAGCATATGAGCCACCAGGGAAGCCCCCCAAATGAAGAGGAGGAAGGAATAAAAATGGCAGAATATGTTGTGTTGCTTTTAATGTCATTAAATGGTTTCACAGTCCCAGCGGCATATTTGAAAGCTGGTCATTAAAAGATGGGGTCTTCCTTGATGGCTCAGTCGGTAAAGAATCTGCCTGTGATTCAAGAGACCAGGGTTCAATCCCTGAGCTGGGAAGATCCCCTGGAGAAGCGAATGGCAACCCCCTGCAGTATTCCTGCCTGGAGAATTCCAAGGACAGAGGAGTCTGGCTGGCTACAGCCCATAGGGTCACAAAGAGTCGGACGTGACTGAAGCGACTAACATTCAGTTTCACTAAAAGATAGATCATAATTACAGATTTCTCTTTCATTTTCTCAGTTTGAATTCACTTCAAGATCTAAATCTTACCTGTGTTAAGATTTACGGTTAACTTAGGGTAAGAGGAATGCAGTATGGTTAGGCAAACCCATGAAGTTGCAGTTTTGTAGCAACAAATTTACTCCATAACTCTGAGCTCCAATTCTCTTACAAACACAGTGGAGAGATAATTGAGAATATGGAGGCACTGTGAATATCATGGGTGATATCCTTACGTCAACGTCTTAAAAACCAGTCATCTGTTTCGAAGGACATGAGGGCAGACAGATATTTTTATTCTTGCTGTTTCAGCCTTCTTTGTCCTTCCCTTGGACTGTTGTACCATTACTAAAATTTATGAAAACACTTGGAGATTATGCATGAGGTTCTGTGCCCAGCTATGGGAGAGCCCCAGTGGTTACTCCCAGGAAGGGGGATGAATCGCACGAAGGGGATAATCTGTCTTCCACCATGGCGTCTGCCGGAATCTTAGTAGACACTGAATCTTAGTAGACCCAGAACCACAAGGCATATCCACTCTCCTAGAGAACTGTACTTAGGAGACTAGTCTTTTCTTAGTTTGTCTAATAGTCATACTTCCTGAAAGAAAGGACTTGAATGGGCTACTATGCCATCATCCCACTTAGACAATCTCTTGGGGCAGAGCTGGAATACAGTGTCCTCCGAAACATTTAGGCTTCATGCCCAGGCCCTATGTGGCTACCTTTACTCATTGACCATTCCCTGGCGTGATCAGATGTGGTGAGAGAGGTGGGTTGGTTTGCCCACACAGCATGGCGGGACCTACATCATACTGTGGCAGGCAGCTTGGACATCTGATGACGCAGGGCTCCTCCTGAAATCACCCCTCATACAGTTCTCATCTTGTCCTCAGTCTTGGAGTGCCAGTCAATGGCATACCATTTGCCAATGCATTTTGTTCTCATGGTAACATGTGCTCTTTACAGGTATCTCTAAAAGACCTTCCTTTGAGTAGCATTGGCTTATGCAATACCGTTTGTAAAACAGATGGCTGGCGGGAAGCTGCTGTATAACACAGGAAGCTTAGCTCGGTGCTCTGTGATGACCTAGAGGGGTGCGATAGGGGGACTGGGAAGCAGGTTCAAGAAGGAGGGGATATATGAGTACCTATGGCTGACTGGAGAAGGAAATGGCAACCCACTCCAGTACTCTTGCCTGGAAAATCCCTCGGATGGAGGAGCCTGGCAGGCTACAGTCCATGGGGTCGCAAAGAGTCGGACACGACTGAGTCACTTCCCTTTATGGCTGATTTACGTCGTTGTACAGCAGAAACCAACACCACAGCAACTATAAAGTAACTATAACAGCAAGAGGAAAGCAACTCCAACTGAAAAATTAAAAAACAAAAGACTTCTGTTTGCCAAATGTGTGTGGGCAAGCCCGTAGATACACCAGGCAGAGGCCCCTGGGGACTCAAGGAAGTGTGGAGATTAGCTTGAGAGCCACTGGTCTCATTGCCAATGGGATTTTGTCCAGCGAGCTCAGGGGACCTCTGCATCTGCTAAAGCGTGAGTCTTGGTCCTGCTGGTGTGTGGATTTTGTCCTTCTCCTGAATGGCATTTCCTTTGAGGGTTATACATGTTCTGTAAGCATCATAATGAAAGTGAACGTTGCTCAATCGTGTCCAACTCTGCAACTCCATGGAGTATACAGTCCATGGGATTCTCCAGGCCAGAATACTGGAGTGGGTATCCTTTCCCTTCTCCAGGGGATCTTCCTAACCCAGGGATCGAACCCAGGTCTTCCACATTGCAGGCAGATTCTTTACCAGCTGAGCCACAGGGGAAGCCCAAGAATACTGGAGGGGGTAGCTTATCCCTTCTCTAGTGGATCTTCCCAACCCAGGAATCGAACCCAGGTCTCCCTGCATTGCAGGCAGATTCTGTACCAACTGAACTACAGGGGAAGTCCAAGAATACTGGAGGGGGTATCTTTACAGGTATCTCTAAAAGACCTTCCTTTGAGTAGCACTGGCTTATGCAATACCGTTTGTAATGTACTCACGTATTTTTTCCTGGACAAAACCCTATGCAGCATCATCATTCCTATTTTACATACAAGCAAACCAAAAACACGGAGATGCTAAAATAAGTATCCCAAGATGACTCATTTAGGAAATGCCAGATCCAGGAGGTGGACCTGCTGGGGTGATCTGATTCTCAGTATTGGTGTCTACATTTCAACTGGATACTTCTTCAAACGCAGTTCTGTCCATGTGACTCATAGAAAAGTTCTCGGCTGGTTTTCCTACCAGGTAAATCAGAGACTCTCAAGCTTCAGCCTAATCATAGCCCGTGGAATCTGAAACTAGGAGTCAGCAAAGGTGAAGAATTTTCAGGGTAGCTGTTCAACGAGAGAATTCAAATATCAAGCTCCAAGACTGTTCATTCTCAGAATGGCCTTTTCTAAAGTGTTCTGAATTGAAAAGTCGTTACTTGTGTGTCGACCGTGCTGGGTCTTGGTTGCCGCGAGGACTTTGTCTAGTTGTGGTGTCCGCTGTGGTCCGCAGGCTTCTCTCTGCAAAGCATGGGCTCCAGAGAACAGACTTCAGTGGCTGTGGGCCATGGGCTCAGATGCCTTAGGGCATGTGGGATCCTCCTGGACCAGGTGCTGGACCTGCGTTCTCTGCATTTGCAGGTGGATTCTTAGCCACTGGACCACCAGGGAAACCCTCAGCAAGGTCTGTTAAGTGACTGATCCATTGATTGATTCATTCAACAGGTATTTATCCAGCCCCTTGTATCTCTTGTGTGCTGGATATTGTTCTGATGCTGAAAACAGAGTTATGATTAAATTAATCAATGACTCAGTGCTCACTGAGCGTACATTCTAGCAGGGCAGATATGTTTTATAAAGAAACAGATATATATATATATAATCGATATGATGCCAGGAATTAAAATCTAGATCCAGAAAGTGTGCTGTGTTAGGTGGTGTGTGTGTGTGTGTGTGTGTGTGCACTAAGTCCTTCAGTCGTGTCTGACTCTGTGTGACCCTATGGACTATAGCCCACCAGGCTCCTCTGTTCATGGGATTCTCCGGGCAAGAATACTAGAGTGGGTTGCCAGGCCCCCACCCAGGGCATCTTCCCAACCCAGGGATGGAACCTGTGTCTCCTGCGGCTCCTGCATTGCAGGCGGATTGTTTACTGCTGAGCCTCCAGGGAACCCCAGTGTTGGGGGGTAGAAGGTGTCATGTCGAGGGGGTGACCAGGGGCTCTCTCTCTGAGAAAGTGATGTTCGAGCAGGAACTTGAGTGATGTGAAGGAGGAGACAGATTCACGCCTCACATGGTAGAAGTGCTGAAGCCATTTTCTAAAATAAATTCTTCCTACTGCACCTTTGACTTTACATGAAAACACAGACGTTCCATAGGGTCAGCGACGGACTGATGCAAACGTCACTCACCACAGCAAGGCTGGTGAACTAACTATTTTAATCTCCTTGCCTAGCAACAGGGTTGGGTTGGTGGTTCATAAAACGGTTGGCGCCATGGACATCATTTTCTGACCAGGGGTTTGGGGTCTGCTGAGTGACTCCCCGTTTGTCCTTCTGAACTGAGTTAGAATCGGGCAGGCTCCATCTCGCAGCTTTGTTCTGCAGTCTCTGGTGAGCCAGAACATCAGCCAGTTTTCACTGATGTTGATCCATTCGAAGGAGAAAGTTGTGGCAGAAACTGCCCGTTGCGTGTGAAATGAAACCGATCGCTGCAGGCTGTTTCCATTTGTCTCCCCCAGAGGCCATGGTTTCAAGTCTCTGATTTTGAACATCACAGGAGACAGTAATGCTCGGCTGGGTGAGGACAGAAGCTGCAAAGACAATCTTAAATGTAACTTATTGGGCAGGAGAGTAGGTTAGGCAAGGCCTGGCCTCTTCCTCCGTGAATATCTTGAGCGGATGACTGCCTTTGCTTGCAGACAGAGACTGACTTGGGCAGCGTCTTTCGACACCTTCTGGCTGGAACTAGGAGGAAGTTGATATCAAAAATGTGACCTGTGATTTACACTTGTGTCTCCATTTCCTCTTTGCAAACAGGCTCACCTGTGTAATTTTTCTGGCCTTCCGCAGTGGCTCAGACAGTAAAGAATCTGCCTGCAATGCTGGAAACCTGAGTTCAGTCTTTGGGTTGGGAAGATGTCCTGGAGGAGGGAGTGGATACTCACTTCTGTCTTCTTGCTGGAGAATCCCATGGACGGAGGAGCCTGGCGGGCTACAGTCCACGGGGACAGAGGCGGCAGGACTGGGCAACTAATCCTTTCACTGTCTGCGTATCATTTTTCTAGATTCCACATAGATGCATTAATTTATGACACTTATTTTCTACTCTCTAGGCCCATCTGCTTCTCTGCAAATGACCCAATTTCATTCCTTTTATATGGCTGAGTAATATTCCACTGTATACATGTACCAGGGCATCCCTGGTGGCTTAGCAGTAAAGAATGTGCCTGTTGATGTAGGAGGTGTGGGTTCAATCCCTGAGTTGGGGAGGGCCCCTGGAGAAGGAAATGACAACCCACTCTAGTATTCTAAACTGTAAAAATGCTGTGAACAAGAGGAACTTGGCAGGCTAGAGTCCATGAGGTCACAAAAGAGTCAGAGACGACTTAATGGCTAAACCACAGCAAGATGCATGTACCACAAGGTGGGGAAAGACGGGGCGGAGGATCTGGGAGATGGGGCCTGACACACAGACACTTCTGATGCTGCCTATAAAATGGGTAACTAATGGGAGCACGCCACAGAGGACCGGGATATAACACACTCAGTGCTCTGTGGTGACCTGAGAGGGAAGGAGAGCCAAAAGGGAGGGGGGTCTGTATAGGCACGGCTGATTCATTTTGCTGTGCAGTAGACACTCACACAACATTGGAAAGCAACTATAAACAAGTGTGATCGGGGCAAGCGTGACTGAATGAAGGTAGAGACTCCCAGGATGTCTTTGGTCAGAGGTAATATTTTAACTCTGTTCAGAGCCAGATTTGAATTTTGGCAAAAACATGTTTCGCATCTCAAAACGTCTCTTCCTGCTCTCCCCTGATTGTTGCTAGTTGAAAAACTCTCAGCACCTCAGCTTTGCTAACCCCTCCCTTGATTTCCCACCCTCCCCGTCAACTGCACACTGCCAAGAGGGCTGTGCCCGGAATGGACAATTTGAAGGAAGCGGGAAGAAAGCAGGGAAAGACAGAATGGAAGGAAGAAAGAAGAAACCCCCCATCCATCCAGTTCTGGTCTTAGGTCCTGCTCCACGGGACACGCATGGAGCCGGCGTCAGGAGAGCGCAGTTCACACCTCGCCCCTCTGCTGAAAGCACTGTGTGACCTCAGACAAGTGTCTGAGCCTCTCTGAGCTTCGGGGTTTTCCTCATCTGCAAAGGAAAATGTGAGGATTCATTTCAGTGGGATAACTTTAGCCAAACGATGCTGTTAAGCTACTTAGCAAATTGCCTAACACATACTAAGCAGGCAGCTTGAGAGCTATTCCATCACGACTCGACTGAGACATGGAGACCCCCACTGTCAGGGGCGTCTTCAGTGGGTGGCGCTGCCTGGGGGCAGGACTGCAGCTGTGAATCCCAGGTCCACACAATTTTTGTCTTTCCATAGCGAAGAGATTTGAACATCTCCAAAGCTGCTTACGATACAAGAACTTCACAGAGGTTCAGCAGCCAGCAACGCCGCCAGAAGATGTGACGGTTAGTTCTACTGGGGACTTGGCGGAGCTGTGGTGCCTTAGCTGTTTAATCAGATGCTCATCCAAATACTGCCGAGGAGGTATCGTGTAGGTGTGTTTAACATTCACGAACTGTTGGCTTTAAGTAAGGGAGGTTACCTCAGTGATGTGGGTGGATCTCGTTCAGGTTGTCAAAGGGGACTTCAGAGCGAAAATTGTCTCCCAAGAAAAGAAGAAAGTCTGCTTCTTGAATGCAGAATTCATCCACACCTGAGCTTCTAGTTTGCTGCCCTGCCCTATGGATTCCGGGCTTTCTGGTCCTCGTAATTACAGAGCTAATCCCTGAAGACAAATTTCTTTATATATATATGAAGTGCTCAGTTGTGTCCAACTCTGTGTGACCTCGTGGACTGTAGCCCTCCAGGCTCCTCTGTCCATGGAATTCTCCACACAAGAATTCTGGAGTGGGTTGCCACTTCCTACTCCAACATACATCAGTAAATGTTCACAAATACATATTTCTGTATATGTGTTTGGGCTTCCCTTGTGGCTCAGCTGGTAAAGAACCACCTGCAATGAGGGAGACCTGGGTTCGATCCCTGCATTGAGAAGGTACCCTGGAGAAGAGAAAGGCTACCCACTCCAGGACTCTGGCCTGGAGAACTCCATGGATTGTATGTCCATAGGGTCACAAAGAGTCAGACACAATTGAATGACTATATATATATATATATTTATGTATGTATGTATATGCTAAGTCACTTCAGTCATGTCCAAGTCTTTGCGACCCTGTGGGTTGTAGCCCGCCAGGCTCCTCTGTCCATGGGATCTTCCAGGCAAGAACACTGGAGTGGCTGCCATTTCCTCCTCCAGGGGATCTTCCTGACCCGGGGATGGAACCCACGTCTCTTATGAGTCACACACACACACACACATATACGTATATACACACATACATGTATACGAAGCAAAGTGAAATTGCTCACTCGTGTCTGACTCTTTGTGACCCCATGGACTGTATCCTACCAGGCTCCTCCATCCATGGGATTTAGAAGTCAGTCCATGGAATTCTCCAGGCCAGAATACTGGAGTGGATAGCCTTTCCCTTCTCCATAGGATCTTCCCAAGCCAGGGATCAAACCCAGGCCCCCTGCATTGCAGGCGGATTCTTTACCAGCTGAGATACAAGGGAAATATATATGTTGTATATATATATCTTTTAAATTAATTATATATCTTTAAAATTATGTATTTATATATAATGTTGTTGTTCAGTCATGTCTGACTCTTTGTGACTCCATGGACTGTATAGCCTGCCAGGCCCTCTGTCCGTGGGATTCTCCAGGCAAGAATACTGGAGTGGGTTGCCATCTCCCTCTCCAGGGGTTCTTCCTGACCAGGGAACAAACCTGTGCCTCTTGCTTTGGCAGGCAGATTCTTTAGCACCAAGCCACCTGCATATCCCTTATATATAATACATAAAACATATATTTAAATATATAAAGTTGGACTAAAGCTCAACATTCAGAAAACTATGATCATGGCATCTGGTCCCATCACTTCATGGGAAATAGATGGGGAAACAGTGGAAACAGTGTCAGACTTTATTTTGGGGGCTCCAAAATCACTGCAGATGGTGATTGCAGCCATGAAATTAAAAGACACTTACTCCTTAGAAGGAAAGTTATGACCAACCTAGACAGCATATTTAAAAGCAGAGACATTACTTTGCAGACAAAGGTCTGTCTAGTCAAGGCTGTGGTTTTTCCAGTGGTCATGTATGGATGTGAGAGTTGGACGGTGAAGAAAGCTGAGCACTGAAGAACTGATGCTTTTGAGCTGTAGTGTTGGAGAAGACTCTTGAGAGTCCCTTGGACTGCAAGGAGATCCAACCAGTCCATTCTGAAGGAGATCATCCCTGGGTGTTCATTGGAAGGACTGATACTTTGCCAACAAAGGTCTGTATAGTCAAAGCTATAATTTTTCTAGTAGTCATGTATGGATGTATATGAGAGTTGGACCATAAAGAAAGTTGAGCACTGAAGAACTGATGCTTTTGAGCTGTAGTGTTGGAGAAGACTCTTGAGAGTCCCTTGGACTGCAAGGAGATCCAACCAGTCCATTCTGAAGGAGATCATCCCTGGGTGTTCATTGGAAGGACTGATGTTGAAGCTGAAACTCCAATACTTTGGCCACCTCACGCAAAGTGTTGACTCATTGGAAAAGACCCTGATGCTGGGAGGGATTAGGGGCAGAGGATGAGATGGTTGGATGGCATCACCGACTTGATGGACATGGGTTTGTGTAGACTCCAGGAGTTGGTGATAGTCAGGGAGGCCCTGCGTGCTGCGATTCATGGGGTTGCAAAGAGTCGAACACGACTGAGTAACTGAACTACATTATGTATGTATAGAAATATATAAACATAAATAAGGTATATAATATATAATGCATATAATAATATATAATACATTAATAATAAAAAATACAACACATATATTTACATATTGTATATTACATTCTATAGAATAATCTATAATAAATATGGACTTTATATGCATAAATACACACATGCATATATATATATATGTCCTATTTCTTCTGTTTCTCTGGAACACTGACTGACATAAAAACCTGTGACTTCAGCACCTATGTAGACAATTTTTAGCAGGACTCTTTTTCCGGCTAGTCTATTATAGGAATCCAGACGTGAGTTCCTAATGAAAACAACCAGAAGGGAGGAAGGCAGGAGCCTCTGGCTTGGTGGGGACCGGTGTGGGGAAGGATTTCCCAATCTTAACCTGAAAATGGAATTTCAGGGAAGCATGGACACGTCCCAAGCCCCAGCCCGGTGTTCCGTCCCCGAGAGGTCCCGCAGAAGTAAACAGTCCGGGTGGGGCGTGCAGCGGCACCGGTCAAATCGCTGCGCGGACCGGGCTTTTCCCCGGGTTCGGTCACGGTGGTTTGTTTAAAATTAGCCCTTGTTTGGCCTGTGGGGAAGAGGGAATTGCAGAGTCTGGGTTTAACTCTGAGCCTTCGCATTTCAGTTCCGGGGCCGGATCGCTGGGCTATTTTAAAAGTGGAGAGAGCATGTGCCCAGGACTGCCCGGTGACCGGACCTCCCCTCAAGAGTGGCACTGGCTGGAAGCCTCAGCTGGGTGGGAGGTGGTCACCTGGTCCGATCTTTCATCCCCAGAGGAGCTCCCTGCCTCCCACACTGAGATGTCTCCAAGCTTCTGGGAGAGTTGTCCCTTTCAGGAACGAAGTGCCATCAGCTGTCCCGCTGCAGAACAAAGTCATCACCTGCCATGAACACACACTATCGTTTTATTTCATCTTTAAGGGGAAACTCACACCTCCTCAAGCAGGTCACCTTGGAACAAGCTGCTGGATGGATAAGTTTGGAGGAAGGAAGGTTGAGATCCTAGCTGCGTGCGCGCCTGCTCAGCCGAGTCAGATGCTTTCGTGACCCCCGTGGACTGTAGCCCACCAGGCTTCTGTCCCTGGAATTTTCCAAAGAAAAATACTGGAAGGAGTTGCCATTTCCTTCTCCCGGGGATCTTCCTGACCCAGGGCTGGAAGCTGCATCTCTTGCATTCTTGCTTTGGCAGGCGGGTCCTTTTCCACTGAGCTATGTGGTATGAAGTTATAATAAAAGGTTTCCATACACCTGTCATATAGATAATTGATTTCTGTTCCAAACACAGACAACTACGTCATCTGCGAATCTGTGATTCAGTTATGAAAGTTTCTATGGTTTGTGTTCAAATAGATTGGAGCAATGAAAGAAATATTTTGTCTAGCCGTTGGTTACCACAACGGCTCGGTAGTCAATTCCTGCTGTATCTTCCCAATAGGACCCCGATTTGGTTGAAGTTTAGGGAAACCATGTGCCGGGGAGGGTGGACTTGGAGGATGATAAGGGAGACAACTTCGTGGATCTTAACCAGTCGTGAGATTCTTAAATTTCCCTATGCTAGTGATTGACTTAGAGGCAGGCATTCTAAACTCGGCATATGAAAGGTAACGGCAATCCGCTGCAGGTTCTCGGAAAATACTGCACGAAAGATTAATCAAAAGATTCATTCTTTTTGCTTCAAAGGTTGTCGTGTAAGTCTTGAGCAAATAAGTAAATAAATAATAAAATAGTTTTTTTTTTTTTAAAGTAATGCTTGAAGCTGCTATCAGTTGCAATTATTAGGGAAAGCCAAAACACTCTGAGAGAGACCAGTTATTTAATAAGGAGTTTTGTTCCTTGCATCAAAACCAATCCACTGATACATGGTACCCTATTAAGTAAGAAGGAAAATACACATGGGTGAGATTTAGTCTTCATATCTTTTTTTTTTTGGTCACCGGTGAAAGGTAAAGTAGTGGACAGAAAACTTATTGCATTTTTGTTAGTCGCTCAGTCGGGGCCGATGCTTTGGGACCCCATGGACTGCAGCCCACCAGGCTCCTCTGTCCATGAGATTTTCCAGACGAGGATCCTGGAGTGGGCTGCCATTTCTTTCTCCAGGGGATCTTCCAGACCCAGGGATCGAACCCGGGTCTCCTGAACTGTAGGCAGATTCTTTACCAACTGAGCTACAAGGGAAACCCAATTTGAAAGATCTTTACTTTCGGTTTCCCTGGGTCTTCCTGGCTGTGCGATGCGTTCTCCCGCGGCAGCCAGCGGGTGCTGCACCCTCGTCGAGGCACAAGCTTCTCTCGTGGCGGCTCCTCTCGCTGCAGCTCACGGGCTCCGGAGCACAGGCTCAGGAGCTGCGGTGCGCGGGCTTAGCTGGTCACGTGCAGGCTTCCCAGACCAGGGAGGGGCCCTGTGTCTCCTGTCCTGGCCGGTGGATTCCTAACCACGGAACCGCCGGAGAAGCTCTGCTGGCGTTTCCTGTAGCTCTAGTAGCCCGCACCTGAGAAGAAAACAATCTGAAAGCATGTGTACACGCACGTGTGTGTGCCCACAAACACGACCCTTTCTTGAGGTTGATACTGGAGTTTCCAGGCATTGTTTATTTTGCCATGTTTTATAACCAAAAATTGATGTAAGATCCCAGATAGCCCTGAGCAAGGATTTGTATAGCTCTTTGTGCCAATAGTTTGTAAAGTAAAGCATCTAACTAATACTAACTAACAGTTAGTAAAGCATCTGCCTGCAATGAGGGAAACCTGGGTTCGATCCCTGGGTCAGGAAGATTGCCCTAGAGAAGGAAATGGCAACCCACTCTGGTACCCTTGCCTGGAAAATCCAATGGACAGAGGAGCCTGGTAGGCCACGCAGTCCATGGGGTCACACAGAGTCGGACAAGAACTGACTGACTTCAAAATTTTGCTATGTGTGAAGGCTTCGCAGGTGGCACAGTGGTAAGAATCTGCCTGCCGATGTAAGAGACGCAAGAGACGTGGGTTCGATCCCTGGGTCAGGGAGATCCCTTGGAGGAGGGAATGGTAACTTACTGCAGTGCTCTTGCCTGTGAAATCCGATGGACAGAGGAGCCTGGCGGGCTACAGTCCATGGGGTCACAAAGAGCTGGACACAACGGAGCACGCACACACACACACATACACACACACACACACACACTGCCGTGTAGAAGGTGGGGATGCGTAAGTGGACAGGGCAGGAAGGCGAGGGCGCTGGGATCAACGAGGGTGAAAACGGCCGGGGGAGAGCAAGGCTCACCCTTCCTGGGGCTCCCCTGCAGCCGCATCACCTCCCCAGCTCAGCTGTCAGCTTTGCTGAGTGTGCTTTACAGACAGAAAATTCCGGGCGCAGAGGTCAGAACCTGCTCACAGGAGCGGAATGGTCCCAGTTCCTAACGCGCCCAGAGACTTCACTAATGCACGTTACCTCAGTTCATCCCCTCTTCTGCCCAGGGAAATGCACACATGCCCAGCCCTCTGAAGATCTCTGGCCTCTTTAAGAGCTTGAGTAGGAAACAGGTCACGTCTGCTGCGTCTGCTCCGCTTGAAACCATGAGCTGGTCACAAGAAAAATGGTTTTCATTTCAACTAGCCTGGCCATCTGGACGCCTCGGGCCCTAAGAGCCACATGGAAGGAACGGCATTGGGAAGAGATTAATTTATTTTGTAGTTTAGCGAGGGGGGTCACAAGGGTCCCTCTCAGGACCGTGCCAACACCAGGGCAGCCACTGGTGGAGATCCTGAATGCGTGTGACGGGGCAGCATGTCCTGCTTCTGGGTGGCTTCAGAAACACACTTCCTGAGGTTTTCCCCCGATTTCAAACCCTCCCCTGACCATCAGGCCATGAAACTCCGGAGCCCCCATGCTGTCTGCTGAAGGCGCTAGCGAAAACATCCACAGTTTATCACAGACATTCCCACCCTTCCTGGGGCTCCCCTGCAGCCGCATCACCTCCCCAGCTCAGCTGTCAGCTTTGCTGAGTGTGCTTTACAGACAGAAAATTCCGGGCGCAGAGGTCAGAACCTGCTCACAGGAGCGGAATGGTCCCAGTTCCTAACGCGCCCAGAGACTTCACTAATGCACGTTACCTCAGTTCATCCCCTCTTCTGCCCAGGGAAATGCACACATGCCCAGCCCTCTGAAGATCTCTGGCCTCTTTAAGAGCTTGAGTAGGAAACAGGTCACGTCTGCTGCGTCTGCTCCGCTTGAAACCATGAGCTGGTCACAAGAAAAATGGTTTTCATTTCAACTAGCCTGGCCATCTGGACGCCTCGGGCCCTAAGAGCCACATGGAAGGAACGGCATTGGGAAGAGATTAATTTATTTTGTAGTTTAGCGAGGGGGGTCACAGGGGTCCCTCTCAGGACCGTGCCAACACCAGGGCAGCCACTGGTGGAGATCCTGAATGCGTGTGACGGGGCAGCATGTCCTGCTTCTGGGTGGCTTCAGGAACACACTTCCTGAGGTTTTCCCCCGATTTCAAACCCTCCCCTGACCATCAGGCCATGAAACTCCGGAGCCCCCATGCTGTCTGCTGAAGGCGCTAGCGAAAACATCCACAGTTTATCACAGACATTCCCGGTCCAGCTCTCACTGAGTGATTCCTCAACGAAATGATGTGCATGAAAAATAGTGTCCAGGAGGGACCCCGGGGGTTCAGGTGCCACTGCGGCCTTGGGGCTGGCATCGCTCTTTTCTAAAAATTCTAGTATTTGCTTGTTTGTTTGTTTTTGGCTGCGCTGAGCCGTCGTTGCTGAGGCGGCTCCTCTCTCGTGGCAGTGAGTGGAGGCTGCCCCCGGGCGCTCGGGGGCCTCGCTAGTTGCGGCCTCTGGAGCACAAGCTCAGTGCTGGTGGCACGCAGACTCAGTAGCTGCACGGCACGTGCGGTCGTCCCAGACCCAGGATCGAACTCGTGTCTCCTGCCCGGGTGTGTGTGCTGGTCGCTTCAGTGACGTCCTTCTCTGCAACCCCCGCGGACTGTAGCCCGCCAGGCTCCTCTGTCCACAGGGATTCTCCAGGCAAGAGCACTGGAGTGGGCTGCCACGCCCTCCTCCAGGGGAGCTTCCTGACCCAGGGGTCAAACCTGAATCTCTGCATTGGCAGGCGGGATCTTTACCACTAGACCACCGGGGAGGCCCTGGGGTTGGCATTTCTATTGAGCAGCAATACCAGAGAGTTAGGAACCATCACAGACAAACCCCCTGTCAGTGGACTAGGGACCAGAAAATAAGAAGCTTGTGATGGAGACGAGTCTACTGGGGAGGAGACTGCAAAATCAAGCGCCTCCTACTTCCTACGGCTCACGTTCTGCTTCTCTCCTGGGGGGCCCTGGGGTGGTCACAGTCCATAGTGATGATATTTCCTCTTCCTTAGGGGAGCTGGGGAGTCTGAGGAACCTTTTTACATCTTTTTTTCAAAACCAAGACAGCTAAAAAGTGTCAAACGTATCACTATCTTTTAAAGTAAATTTTTCTCAGAAGGAAAATTTAAAAATACATGAATAATAAACAAGGCCCTCCTGTAGAGCACAGGGAACTATTTTCAATCTCTTGTGATAAAAACCATAATGGAAAAGTATATGAAAAATAATACATACACATGTACATGTATATAGAACAGAGTCATTTTGTGGCACAGAAGAATTTAGCAGAAGTTTGTAAATCAACTGTACTTCAAAAAAATTGACACATATACACTGTTGATGCTATGTATAAAATAATTAATGGGAGCATACCGGATAGTGCATGGGGCTCTGCTAAGCGCACGGCGGCCATCTGGATGGGAAGGAAGACCCAAGGGGAGGAAATGTATGATGTGCACGGCCGATTCATTTTGCTAAAAGTAGAAGTTAATGCAATATTGTAAAGTAATAAAAATTAATAAAAAATATGAATAACACGATTTGGTTGAGTCTCTGAAAATAATTATTCAAAAACTAAAATGTCACCATCTAATAGCTCATGTGACCAACAGGCTTGTGTCCTTGGGGCTGCGGCTTCCTGTTTCTGCCCCATCTGGTCTGGGGCTTCTTCACTCCTTAGAGACGAGTTCACCTAAGCGTCCTGCTCTGATTAAAGTTCCATGTGATGGGCATTTTTTTGTTTCAAATATATATATTCCTCGGCATCTGTCCTCTGAGGACAGGATTAGGGTTTCGAGGCAAAAATGTGTTCTTTGCCTATTGATCCAGCATTTGTAACTAACATATTTTTATTTTGAAAGTGAATTCTCACTTTCACTGCTGTCGGATACTCTCCACATAAATTTGTCCCCTTCTTCTGAGCATTTTCTGTCTTGAGTCTAAAAGAATTTGGATCAAGTGTTGTAATAAAGTCCCATTCCCCCGTGACTATATTCCAAGGAACACCAATACCCTGTAAACTGGTATTTCACGTTTCACCTAAAAATACACCTTCCAGGACTCGAATGCTCAGGGAAGCACTTTGGGAAATGCTGAAGTGATGCAATATTCTGGGAAACACAGAGGCGGCGTTGCCTTGGAATATTGGAGAAGGTTTCCAAGAGAAGGTGACCTTTTATCTGGATCCTGAAGTTAGAATGCAGCCAGGAACTCATCTAGAGAAAGCGGCTAAAGGCACACTGCTCCGAACTGACCTAAAATATGGACAACTCAAAGTACTTGGCAAGTTTGAGGAGCTTCGGATGTGCATCAGGGAGGGGATCTGTGCGTGAGAGGTGAGCAGAGAGGAGGAACGTCTGGAACCAGAGCGTGACCTGTCTTTAATACTCTGTTGATTTCCTCGGTGTGTCACTTCAGGTCACTTCTCCCGCCTGTCCTCCATGTTCTTGGGAGGGTATCAGTGGATTCCTTCGCCCCTTGGTTTCTGGTTGGATTCATCCCATGGAGAGACTTGATAGGAGATTGGGAAAAAGGAAGTCTGAGTTTTTCCTCCACTGACTCCCTCCATGAGAAAGGAGGGGTCCCCATCCTGGATGGACGTTTTTCCCAGTGGAAAATCAGGGGCCCTCTAAGTCTGGTCAACTCAAAGTGTCCTTTAAAGATCAGGTGGCTTCTCCTCATCATTTGGGGTCTAGAAATTCAAACCCTGGGTTTCTGCACTGTCTCTGGTGAGTCTCCTATAACTACACCTTTGTAAATGTTGCTATGTAGACAAAGCCTTCTAAAATTGTTCTTTTTTAAGTGTGCCATCTACTTCCTGCCAATGTAGGAGACGAAGTTTCTATCCCTGGATTAGGAAGATCCCCTGGAGAAGAGAATGGCAACCCACTCCAGTATTCTTGCCTGGAGAATCCCATGGACAGAGAAATCTGGTGGGCTACCGTCCATGGGGTCACAAAGAGTCAGACACAACTGAGAGACTAAACAACAACAAAAAACTTCCTCTTGTGCATAAATATGATGCTAATGACTTAGCATATAGTGTAGACAAAAGAGGACAACGGGAACTTTTAGTCAGGGTATGGTTTATGTTAACAAGGAACCATTAATCGTCCCAGAGTCAGATCCCATTTATCTTGTTAAGAAAGATGCATGTATATCATATATCACAACTTTGCTTTCTAAATATTTGGATAACTGCATTTCAATATAATTTATTTTTTATAACAGTGTATATTTCAAGCTATGCCTTTAAATATACAATTCTTAGAGAAAAGTCTTCAATAAATTTCTAAGAGTTCATGGTACACACATTGTTAAGAACCTCTGCTCATTCATAGATATTCATTCAAGAAAATCTAGCAATGGATAGATCTCAGGGACATCTTTTTCTAGAAAATAAAAATCCCCAGTTATTAAAAAGCCTGAATAGTTTCTCTATGTGGAGCTTCTGGACTGAAGTTCTTTAGTTCAACGTGCTGACTATATCTAACTTATCTTAAATATTTGATCTAATTCTTTTTCTCTAATTCTTTGTGCATTTCCTGAAAGCATTTCCTATTTACTGTTTGTTTCTCAAATGTTAGGAGAGAAAGTTGTCATTGGTGACCTAATTTTAATTTTCATTGGGTAAACTTAGAAGAGGCTTCACAGGTGGCACAGCAGTAAGGAACCCACGTGCCAATGCATCAGATGCAGGAAACATGGGCTCCATCCCTGGGTCAGGAAGACCCCCTGGAGGAGGAAATGGCAGCCCACTCTAGCACTCTTGCCTGGGAAATCCCATGGACAGAGGAGCCTGGCGGGCTGCAGTCTGGGGGGTTGCAGAGAGCTGGACACTGTCTGACTGAGCAGGCACAAACTTATAAGAAGTAGCCCACAGCTCGGTGTCTCACTTCTGAAACATCCAACGAGAAGCTGCCAACTTCTTCATGGTTGTTTATTTTGGTCCCAAAACACTGTCCATGCTCTGGTTGACTATCTTGCCAAATTCCCTCCAATTTATTGCAAAACAGTTGGCAGAACAATGAGGAAATATGGCTGGGCCAATTTTTGGGCAACTGAGGTACGCCTCTTCCCCCCACGCTCACTTCCCACTAATCCCTCAAGTTTCTTCCAGATCTCAACGTTCTTGACAGGAATGGAACGCCGTGGCATGACCGTAAGCATGGAAGAAATACGGTCTTCATCCCGCTCCACCACCCCCTTCTGCTTCCTATCTTGCCTCAAAACCCACATCTTTCAATTTCTACTCCTCTCAATATACAGAAGGGTCAGCGTGGCATTGCAACATCCGGAATGTGTCTCATTTTGGAAACAGGTGATTGTTATCTTACCAATAAAGGACCAGGGGATTGCACCCTCTTTCCATCAAGGGGGGTCTTTCACAAAGCAGGGAACCTGGATGACTCGCTGTGTGGCTGATGGAGGTGGAGGAGTTGTCTTGCAGAGCCTTCTGAGGTCAGAACTAGGAAGTGTCTTCAGAGCCTGTCGCCATGCAAAGCCTCCCTGCAGATTTCCATCGTTTTGTAAGATGATGATGCCTTTCTAACAGACGCCAAAGCTCTTTCATATAGACTCCCTGCATGTCTCACTGCATTTCTAGGACAAAGCAAGGAGCTGAGATTCTTTGCTTCCATTTCTGGGCCTCCCTGGTGGCTCAGTCCTTAAAGAATCCACCTGCAATGCAGGAGATGCAAGTTTGATCCCTGGATTGGGATCCCCTGGAGAAGGACATGGCAACCCATTCCAGTATTCTTCCCTGAAGAATCCCATGGACAGAGGAGTCTTCTGGGCCACGGTCCGGGGACAGCCAAGAGTCAGACGTGCCTGGAGCGACGTGGCCTGCACACGCCTTAGCATTGTGTGGGCTTCCTGGGTGGCACAGTGGTAAAGAATCCACTTGCCGGTGCAGGAGTCGCCGAAGACAAGAGCTAGGTCTCTGGTTCAGGAAGAGCCCCTGGAGCAGGAAATGGCAACCCACTCCCATATTCTTGCCTGGAAAATGTCATGGACAGAGGAGCCTGGTGGGCTACCGTCCATGGGGTCATAGACAGTCAGAGACGACTGAGTGACTAAGCACACACACGCACACACCTCAGCATCATAAGTGACGTAGAGGAGTTTTCGAGCCGAGAAACAATAGCTTACTACCTCACCCAGGTATGTAGGGCACATTCAGATTACCAGAGGGTGCCCCAGTCACCTGAAGGGACGTTTGGTATCAGGAAGTGGCTGATTTTATATGAAGTCTCCAGGTCAGGCAGACATGGGAGTCCCTGGGACTTCAGATTTCCTGGGCCCTCTCTTGTTTGTACAGCTCTGTTGCCTGGGGCAGAGAGAGCAGAGGTGGCGTGGGAAGAAGGAGATTGCAGCACCCAGAGCCGTGGGCGGTGGTTCCAGTGCCACTTGTCCAGCCATGCGGGTACCAGAGACTGGATAGCAGCTGGGCTAACCTGCAGCTGGGAATGAGCTGGGGAGATCTATGATTTATCCAGGAGTCACATAGGGATGTGAGAGTTAGACCCTAAAGAAGGCTGAGCCCTGAAGAATTGATGCTTTCAAACCAAAGTGCTGGAGAAAGTCCCCTGGACTGCAAGGAGATCCAACCAGTCCATCCTAAAGGAAATCAATCCTGAATATTCATCGGAAGGACAGATGCTGAAGCTGAAACTCCAATACTTTGGCTACCTGATGCGAAGAGTCTGCTCATTGGAAAAGACACTGATGCTGGGAAAGATTGAGGGCAGGATAAGAAGGGGCAACCGAGGATGAGATGGTTGGATGGCATCATCGACTCAGTGGACATGAGTCTGTGCAAACTCTGGGAGATTGTAAGGGCCAGGGAAGCCTGGACTCATTGGAAAAGACACTGATGCTGGGAAAGATTGAGGGCAGGATAAGAAGGGGCAACCGAGGATGAGATGGTTGGATGGCATCATCGACTCAGTGGACATGAGTCTGTGCAAACTCTGGGAGATTGTAAGGGCCAGGGAAGCCTGGAGCACTGCAGTTGACGAGGTCGAAAAGAGTCAAGACTGAGCGACTGAACGTAACATAGCGTAAAGCTGACAGGATGTCTGAAGGACCTCTCTAGTATCACTTCCATGTAGCGCCATCTGCGTATTGGTCTAGAGAAATGCTCACACCAATTTACGGCTCCGGTTTCTGGAACTGTTAGGATAGAGAGGCTCCTAATAATAAATCTACAGATGCATGTGCTCGTGAGATGGTTCAGCTCAGTTCAGTCGCTCAGTCGTGTCCGACTCTTTGCGACCCCATGAATTGCAGCACCCCAGGCCTCCCTGTCCATCATCAACACCCAGAGTTCACTCAGACTCACGTCCATTGAGTTGGTGATGCCATCCAGCCATCTCATCCTCAGTCGTCCCCTTCTCCTCCTGCCCCCAATCCCTCCCAGAATCAGAGTCTTTTCCAATGAGCCAGCTCTTTGCATGAGGTGGCCAAAGCACTGGAGTTTCAGCTTTAGAATCATTCCTTCCAAAGACATCCCAGGGCTGATCTCCTTTAGAATGGACTGGTTGGATTTCCTTGCAGTCCAAGGGACTCTCAAGAGTCTTCTCCAAAACAACATTTCAAAAGCATCAATTCCTTGGCACTCAGCCTTCTTCACAGTCCAACTCTCACATCCATACATGACCACAGGAGAAACCATAGCCTTGACTAGACAGACCTTAGTCGGCAAAGTAATGTCTCTGCTTTTGAATATGCTATCTAGGTTGGTCACAACTTTTCTTCCAAGGAGTAAGTGTCTTTTAATTT
>SJYC01062366.1:0-17427 GCA_006408675.1 Madoqua kirkii
TCTGTCAGTCCGCCCCGCATTCCCGGGAGACGCAGGTGGAGGAGGGCTCAGAGCTGCTCCGGAAGGTGAGGCAAGGCGGTGCAGGGGATGCGTCCTCAGCGGAGAGGCTGGAGGGGGTGAGACTCCATCAGGCGGAGGAAGTGGCGGGCACGTTAGTAGGGCGGAAACACAGTCTTCCTGGACCAGGCGTCCGCTGCGAAGCACGCGGGCCACCAGGGAGCAGGGTGCAGAGGGCTGGGTGGCTCTGGGAAGGTGGGCTGGAGCAAGGTGGACGCGGACCTTGGGCGCTGTGCCGATGGGCTTGGAATTTAGTCCGCGGAGAAGAGGAGCCATTCAAGTGAGGAAGGTATGGGCGTTTCAGCATCACAGAAGCAGGATAACCGGCAATCGGGCTGAGTCCGCACTGAATTCAGGAAACACTTGGAGGCACGGGAACACATTCAAAATCTGGTAATAATCTACAATCATCTTGTGATAAGCTGCCATGGAAAAGAATCTGAGAAGAATCCATATATCTTCTTCATATGTATAATATATGACATATAATGTATTAGATAATATATAACGGAATCCCTTTGCTCTACACCTGAAACTAACCTAACTTGGTGAATCAACTACGCTTCAGTAAAAATAAATACAGAAAAAATTTAAAAATTAAAAAAAAGACGTATTTGGAGACAGGATCACAGAACAGAGTGCCTGCTGTACACGCAAGGTGCTGAGAACAGGGCTCCGGAGTCTGTGGGGTCCCGAGCAGCCTTCTCCCGCTTCTGCAGGAGGCCCCTCCTCTCAGCTCACTCAGCTCATCACGCACCACAGGTGCTCCAGCGCCTTCACCGTCCCCACCGGCTCCCTAAAGACACAGCGGTTTGCAGGGGCCCCTGTTTTTTTTTAATTTGACATTTTATTTCTTGCTTGGCCGGGCTGGGTCTCCGTTGCTGCACGGAGTTTTTCCTCTAGCCGCGGCGAGGCGGCTGCCCGCCGGTCTCCGGGGCTTCTCTCTGTGGCAGTTTCTCTTGCCGCGGAGCGAGGGCTCTAGAGCACAGCCCAGGAGTTGCGGTGCACGGGCTTAGCTGACCCTCTGCACGTGGGACCTTCCTGGACCCGGGACTGAGACAGTGTTTCCCGCACTGGCAGGTGGATTCTTCACCGCCGAGCTACTTCGGAAGCCCTGGTGAAATGCCTCAAGAGCTCAGTCGTGTCTGACTCTTTGTGACCCCTTGGACTGTACCCTACCAGGCTCCTCTGTCCATGGGATTCTCTGGGCTCTAGAATACTGGAGTGGGTTGCCATGCCCTTCTCCAGGGAATCTTCCCAACCCAGGGACCAAATCTGGGTCTCCCACATTGCAGGCAGATTCGGTACCCACCAGGAATGCCCCAGGAAACCCTGGGACCCCTCTTAAATGTGGTCCTGAGTCAGAGAGATGTGACAAAAGATACACAAACCTCAGAGGCATAGTCTCTGCATAAACAGGATGTTTCTTCTCCTTTCAGTCTCGCATCCTGTCCCTCCTCTCTCCTGCTCAGGGAGAACCTTCCTCCCTAAGTCTCTATTAACACAATCTGTTAAACAGAGCACACATTCATTTAAAGAAAAAGTGGATAAAGTGATTTTTGAACACTCATTTGTCTGCTCAGTAAAAATTTATCACCTGCCAGGCATCATAAGCATTAAACACTGGGTACCAGACTCACTGCTGGATCCATGGGGTGTAGTGAAGGGTAAAGTCTGGGGTCTGCCTTTAAATGTGTCTAAATACCAAAATATATAAAAAATATAAATATATCTAAGTATCTAAATACATGTGTGTGCCCTCAGTTCCTCAGTAGTGTCCTATTCTCTGTGACCACGTGGACTATAGCCCTCCAGGCTCCTCTGTTGGTGGAATTTTCCAGGTAAGAATACCGGAGCAGGTTGCCATTTCCTCCTCAAGGGGATCTTCTCGACCCAGGAATTGAACCCGACCCTCTTGCATGTCCTGCACTGGAAGGAGGATTCTTTACCATGTGCCACCCGGGAAGTCCCTATCTAAGTATATAAAAATATTTCAAAATATATAAAAGATGTCTAGAACAGGTGTTCCCTAACATAGAACTTGTAGTTTAGAAGGCAAAGACTGGCAGCCACCCTTTCGTCTGTGTTGTTATGGTAACATGTGACATGCACTGACTGGATAATTTCTCTGTGCAGGTGCCCTTCTAAGCGCTTGACACAAATTAACTCACTTTGTCCTCATAATCACACTGTGAGGTGGAGACTGAGGCACGGCTGCTGAAGGTCACACAACTAAGAATACGAGGGAGCTGGCATTCAAACACTGGTGAAGGCGATGGCCCCCCACTCCATTGCTCTTGCCTGGAAAACCCCATGGACAGAGGAGCCTGGTGGGCTGCAGTCCACGGAGTCGCTAGGAGTCATTACCAGACTCACTGCTGGATCCATGGGGTGTAGTGAAGGGTAAAGTCTGGGGTCTGCCTTTAAATGTGTCTAAATACCAAAATATATAAAAAATATAAATATATCTAAGTATCTAAATACATGTGTGTGCCCTCAGTTCCTCAGTAGTGTCCTATTCTCTGTGACCACGTGGACTATAGCCCTCCAGGCTCCTCTGTTGGTGGAATTTTCCAGGTAAGAATACCGGAGCAGGTTGCCATTTCCTCCTCAAGGGGATCTTCTCGACCCAGGAATTGAACCCGACCCTCTTGCATGTCCTGCACTGGAAGGAGGATTCTTTACCATGTGCCACCCGGGAAGTCCCTATCTAAGTATATAAAAATATTTCAAAATATATAAAAGATGTCTAGAACAGGTGTTCCCTAACATAGAACTTGTAGTTTAGAAGGCAAAGACTGGCAGCCACCCTTTCGTCTGTGTTGTTATGGTAACATGTGACATGCACTGACTGGATAATTTCTCTGTGCAGGTGCCCTTCTAAGCGCTTGACACAAATTAACTCACTTTGTCCTCATAATCACACTGTGAGGTGGAGACTGAGGCACGGCTGCTGAAGGTCACACAACTAAGAATACGAGGGAGCTGGCATTCAAACACTGGTGAAGGCGATGGCCCCCCACTCCATTGCTCTTGCCTGGAAAACCCCATGGACAGAGGAGCCTGGTGGGCTGCAGTCCACGGAGTCGCTAGGAGTCAGACACGACTGAGCCACTTCACTTTAACGCATTGGAGAAGGAAATGGCAACCCACTCCAGTGTTCTTGCCTGGAGAATCCCAGGGATGGGGGAGCCTGGTGGGCTCCACTGAGCCAGTGACACCATCCAACCATCTCATCCTCTGCTTCCCCCTTCTCCTCCTGCCCTCAATCTTTCCCAGCATCAGGGTCTTTTTCCAATGAGTTGGCTCTCTGCATCAAGTGGCCAAAGTATTGGAGCTTCAGCTTCAGTGTCAGTCCTTCCAATGCATATTCAGGACTGATTTCCTTTAGGATGGACTGGTTGGATCTCCTTGCAGTCCAAGGGACTCCCAAGAGTCTCCTCCAGCACCACAGTTTGAGATCATCAGTTCTTTGGTGCTCAGTCTTCTTTATGGTCCAATTCTCACATCTGTACGTGACTACAGGAAAAACTATAGCTTTGACTATACAAACTTGTGTTGTGATACCTTGCAAATTAGTAAAATAAAAGGCAGGGGGAGAGAGAGAAATGTGGTGAGAGAGAAAGTCCAGAGTCCTGTGCCTGGCAAAGGTGGCCTGTCTGGATCCCTTTGTGAATGAGTCACCCCTGGTGTGGGTTTCTCTCAGGCACACTTCCGGGTGCAGGGGAGGGAGGCGGGCACAGCTGCCTTAACTTACAGTGGCAGGGCTCACATCCAACTGGACCTTGGTGTGAAAGTAATCCTGCTTCTAGACGTTTTGCTTTAGCACGTGACACAAAAAAATCGATGGATTATTATTATAGGACCTTGAAGTTGAGCGCTGCCCAGACTAATGCAAATTCATTTATGGTATGACAGCCACAGGTTAACAGTGCATCTCTCCCCAAACAGCAGGGTGGTTTATCATGTTGCTGGTTTAGCGCCTCTTATGGAAGGGACCAGATCACATGTGGGTTGCCACAGTGATTAATAGCCTGGTTTTATAATAAGGGAAAATCAATTTCATTGACTCCTTGTGTTGGCTTAATGAGTGAGGTTAGATCAGCAAACACTGAGCTTGGGAAACAGTTGTTGGTCAACAGCCTCTGAGGGCTGACAGAGGCTCTCGAAGGGTTGAACTCGGAGTGAAAACTCAGCACTTTGCCTGCAGGTGTGTGGGAAGAACCCGAGGTTTTGTTTGGGAACTGGCTTTCAAGAGGGTTTGGCAACTGGCTTTTAAGAGGGCAAGAGCTCTCGGAGACTTCCTGGGAGGTCCAGTGGTTAGGACTCTGTGCTTTCAATGCAGGGAGCGAGGGTTTGATCCCTGGTCGGTGAACTAAGATCCCACAGGCCACATAGCACAGCCAAAGAAAAAGCAGGCCAGAGTTCTAAAATGCAGCTGAACGTGCAGAGCCTTTGCACCTTAGTGGGGCAGGGAAAAATAAATGAAACAAAACAAAACCACAATCTTTCCAGAGCGTCTTTTAAAGCTGGTGGTCCCTGTCATTTCCCCACCCAGCGATGGCTTTAAACTTTAGGAGAAGGGGGTGAGCAGCCATGAATAGAAGGGAGTGGATGACTGAACACCATCGTGACATTCCTGAAGAAAGCATCTTGCTGCCTTCTGACTGACACGGGCTGGGGGCAGTTGCTCCGTCACAGTGTGTACGGACACTCTGCCTTCCGCACTCTGAGATGCTGCGCGCGTCTGCTGCGTTGCTTGAGCTGGGTTCATGGCCAGGGGACAGCATTAAAAGTTCCCTCTGCCCTTGTACCCTGGTTTAACTCTGACTGAGAAGATCCCTCTGAATATCTCTCAGGCATTGGGCTTCCCTGGTGGCTTGGTGGTAAAGAATCCACCTGCCGATGCAGGAGACTCGCGTTCGATCCCTGATCCGGGAAGATCCCCTGGAGAAGGGAACGGCAACCCACTCCAGTATTCTTGCTTGGAGAACCGTGAAGCCTGGTGGGCTACAGTCCATGGGATCACAAACGACTGAAATGACTTAGCAACTGAACAACAACAATTTGCCAGTGGGGACAGACCATCGGGAACCTCCTCTCCTTTGGGTAAAGCCTCCTGCCTGCGTGTCCCGTGAAGCTGTTTCACCTGCCTCCCTGGATGTGTGCAGTTAATGAGCACAGAGACTACAGTAACCACGTGAGTCTGGGCCGAGGGTGCTGAGGCAGAGAAAAGCGGCGTTGAAGAGAAGCTTCGGGTGATGTCCATTTCTTGCTTTCTCTATTTCAGAGCCAATCGTGCCTGACCTTTTGGGATGCAGCCGTCATCCCTAAGGAAATTATGGCTGAGAACTGTGAAGACTTTCTGCCCCGGTGCATCCATTCTATGTTTTGCTTCATGTTTCTAACTTTGTCCTTTGGGTTAAAAACACATTGTCTTAACAACAACAACAAAAAATCCCCAAAGGTTTTAGTTCTCATTTCAGAAGATAGACATTTCTTGGCCTCTAAGCAGAAGGGGGACCACAGAGATAAGGAAGCACTTTATAACAGGGCTCACAGTGTCTTGCTGCCTGCATTGTATCAGTCCAGGCTGTCGGGATATGGTGACAAACAACCCTCAGGTATATTTTTAATCTTTTAGTGTAAAACAGAAACACTAGCTGATTCACTTCATTGTACAGCAGAAACTAACATTGTATAGCAATTATACTCTAATAGAAAAAAAAAGAACAAGCTGAGTTTCAGGAAATCAAAAAACACTGATGCAGAAACTCCCATGAAACAAATATTAATCATATTATTATAAAGCTAACATCCTTCTAACTAGCACTCAAGTTAGGAAATGGAGCTCAGACAGACATCCCGGAAGTTCCTTCCTACGTTCTGACCTCCTTCTCTCTGCAAACTAGCCATCTTCGCTTTCATAGGAATAAACTCCAAACTTTAATGAATTAAAATAATGAACATTTATTTCTTATTCATTAGTTATTCAGTCAGTTCAGTTCAGTCACTCAGTCACGTCTGACTCTTTGTGACCCCATGGACTGCAGCACGCCAGACTTCCCTGTCCGTCACCAACTCCCGGAATTTACTCAAACTCGTGACCATAGCGTCGGTGATGCCATCCAACCATCTCATCCTCTATCATCCCCTTCTCCTCCCACCTTCAATCTTTCCCAGCATCAGGAGCTTTTCCGATGAGTCAGTTCTTTGCATCAGGTGGCCAAAGTATTGTAGCTTCAGCTTCAGCATCAGTCCTTTCAATGAATGTTCAATGTTGATTTCCTTTAGGATTTATTGGTTTGATCGCCTTGCAGTCCAAGGGACTCTCAAGAGTCTTCTCCAACACCGTAATTCAAAAGCATCAATTCTTAGCACTCAGCTACATGGTCCAACTCTCACATCCATACGTGACTACTGGAAATTCATAGCTTTGACTACACAGGCCTTAATCAGCTAAGTGATGTCTATCACTGTCATAGAAGCTGCTCCCTTGTCTTTGTACGTTTATTCTGGGACCCAGACTGACAGAACTTTCTGGAAGTTACCATGGGCGGGGGGCAGAGGATACAGTGTGTTCATGGGAGAGGCACGTGGGCTCAGTCTGAGCCCCGCTATCTTTTTCCATAACTCACTGACCAGTGCCAGTAGGAGGCCCTAACCAACCTGAGCCCAGGACATGTAATCCCACCTTGCGCCCAGAAGTGGACGCTGGGGAGGGAGCAGGACTATTTGGCAAATGCCACTGGACTCGGGGTCATTTGCTAGTTCTACCAGGGGCTAGCCGTGTGTTTCGAGGGAGCAGCTTTTTAAATTATTGCTCATCTATCAAATGAGGGACATTTGTAAGGTTCTCGTGAGGATGAAAGAAGTAATGCTTTGAAGTCTTAAGACAGTGCCTGGCAAACATGAGCTTAACTCAGGAGCTTATTATGAGACCTGTTTAAACATCCCGTGGACAGAGGAGCCTGGCGGGCTGCCGTCCATGGGGTCGCAAAAGAGTCGGACATGACTTAGCTACTAAACAGCAGTTCAGTTAAGATGTTCAAGATTGAGATAGGCTCCCTCCAGGCTCTGAGGCGGGGCGGGGGAAAGGACTGGAGGGCCTTGGTGGCTCAGGTTTCCCTAACCCCGAGTGGGAACACGGAGGAGCAGAGCCACGGGCCGGCCCTGGAAGCACCTTGGGGTCTGTCTGTCTTCTACTTCGTGGCCTGCTTGAGGTGGGGATGGAGGCAGAGGCAGAATGGAGAGACGAGACACCTCCATCTCTGGGTTCCTCTGGGGTTTCTCTTTTGTTGTTATTGCTTCAGGATGTTGATCTTTCCCCCCACCTTTTTTTTTTTTTTGTTTGGATGACAAGCAAGTGATTCATGTTCAGGGGAGGGGGCCCATCCCGCCTTCACTGACTGCGAAACTGTCAAAAAGCCCATCCCTGTAAACACTGAACTGGCAGAGCAGACCAAGCCTCCATATGGAAAATCAAAGTGAGTTATCTGGCAGGGAGTTGCAAAGGTGGTTTGAATCAGAGGCAGAGACAGCCCGTGGATATTGAGGTGGGGGCTCGGGGCGGGGGGCTGTCTGCACCCTCGGGCCAAGATGGCTGGGAACCTGCGCCAGTGAGTTTCCACTCGCTGGGGAAGGCAGGCCCCATCTGCCCTGGAAGCCTGATCACGGTGGGTCTCTGATTTAGATTCGGCTCATCCTCCGAGCTAATTGGGGGTGGGGGAAAGCCAGGCTGTGTTTGCTTTCCTGCTCAATAACAACAAGGAGAACTGCGCACAGCTCTGGACTTTATTAGTGGGGGAATTCGACATTGTTTTGTTGGACAGAGGCTCGTCCAGGGAGCTAATCTCTTACACCTGTTTGGCCTTGTTGAGGATCCAAGGGGCCCTGTCCTGCTAGCTGTTGGTTACTGCGGAGACAGATAGGAGAGAAGGAATGGAGGGGAGCAAGGAGAGGGATTTCCCTCCTCAGCCCTAATTCTAGCAGTCTAGTGCTGACGAGGGTACGTATGCCAGCCACAGAGTTAATAGTGGGATGTCTGCATTTGGATTAGATCCACCCAGCAGGATCCTCTCCCTAAACACTTACTAAGCACCTACACAGTGCGCAAGGCTCCGTCCTGTGCTAGCAGTCAGACAGGCAGGCAGGGTGCCTGGCCTTTGGGAATTTACGCGCGGGTCACCCCGTGAGCCTGGCGGGCGACAGTCCATGGCGAGTCGACATTACTGAGCCCAAGGAGCAGCCTCCCAAGAAAGGCTTCCCCGGCGGCTCAGATGGTAAAGAGCCTGCAGTACAGGGGATGCTGCTTTGATCCCTGGGTCGGGAAGATGCCCTGGAGAAGGGAATGGATGCCCACGCCAGGATTCTCACCTGGAGAATCCCACGGACGGAGGAGCCTGGCGGGCACAGTCCATCGAGCTGCAAGAGTAGGACCTGACTGAGCCACTAAACAACAACAGCCTCCCAGGAAAAAGCTGGCACGGCTCTCGTGGTTCTGGAAGAGGCGCTGAGAGGAGAAGGGGCACCTCTGAGCATTCCTGCTGACGCCCTGCCCGCGTTTTTCTTTCACTGGAGGAACTTCTAACGTCAGAGTCTATTTCTTAAGCCTGGAGTCCCTAGGCCTTTATCCTTGCGGGACATCTTTACCCTCGCTAGTGGTCCTAAAATAATGGTCAACAGGACCTTTAGGAATTCTCCAGAGGATACATGTGGGCATAGATTCCTGCAGGAGAAAGTCCTTCAGTTGGGACTTGCCAAAGGAATGGGATGAACAGAGGGCAAACCCGGGGCTTTTTGGCTGCCCGTCACACACGTTCTGGTCTTCCCTGCTGGCTTAGCAGTAAAGAATCCACCTGCTAATGCAGGAGACACAGGAGATGCTGGTTCCATCCATGGGTCGGGAAGATTCTTCTAGAGGAGGGCATGGCAACCCACTCCAGTACTCTTGCCTAAAGAATGCCATGGATGGAGGAGCCCGGCGGGCACAGTCCATGGGCTGTCTCTTATACACATCTCCGGGTGCAGGGGAGGGAGGCGGGCACAGCTGCCTTAACTTACAGTGGCAGGGCTCACATCCAACTGGACCTTGGTGTGAAAGTAATCCTGCTTCTAGACGTTTTGCTTTAGCACGTGACACAAAAAAATCGATGGATTATTATTATAGGACCTTGAAGTTGAGCGCTGCCCAGACTAATGCAAATTCATTTATGGTATGACAGCCACAGGTTAACAGTGCATCTCTCCCCAAACAGCAGGGTGGTTTATCATGTTGCTGGTTTAGCGCCTCTTATGGAAGGGACCAGATCACATGCTGGGTTGCCACAGTGATTAATAGCCTGGTTTTATAATAAGGGAAAATCAATTTCATTGACTCCTTGTGTTGGCTTAATGAGTGAGGTTAGATCAGCAAACACTGAGCTTGGGAAACAGTTGTTGGTCAACAGCCTCTGAGGGCTGACAGAGGCTCTCGAAGGGTTGAACTCGGAGTGAAAACTCAGCACTTTGCCTGCAGGTGTGTGGGAAGAACCCGAGGTTTTGTTTGGGAACTGGCTTTCAAGAGGGTTTGGCAACTGGCTTTTAAGAGGGCAAGAGCTCTCGGAGACTTCCTGGGAGGTCCAGTGGTTAGGACTCTGTGCTTTCAATGCAGGGAGCGAGGGTTTGATCCCTGGTCGGTGAACTAAGATCCCACAGGCCACATAGCACAGCCAAAGAAAAAGCAGGCCAGAGTTCTAAAATGCAGCTGAACGTGCAGAGCCTTTGCACCTTAGTGGGGCAGGGAAAAATAAATGAAACAAAACAAAACCACAATCTTTCCAGAGCGTCTTTTAAAGCTGGTGGTCCCTGTCATTTCCCCACCCAGCGATGGCTTTAAACTTTAGGAGAAGGGGGTGAGCAGCCATGAATAGAAGGGAGTGGATGACTGAACACCATCGTGACATTCCTGAAGAAAGCATCTTGCTGCCTTCTGACTGACACGGGCTGGGGGCAGTTGCTCCGTCACAGTGTGTACGGACACTCTGCCTTCCGCACTCTGAGATGCTGCGCGCGTCTGCTGCGTTGCTTGAGCTGGGTTCATGGCCAGGGGACAGCATTAAAAGTTCCCTCTGCCCTTGTACCCTGGTTTAACTCTGACTGAGAAGATCCCTCTGAATATCTCTCAGGCATTGGGCTTCCCTGGTGGCTTGGTGGTAAAGAATCCACCTGCCGATGCAGGAGACTCGCGTTCGATCCCTGATCCGGGAAGATCCCCTGGATTGTGATGGCCTTTGACCGCTACGTGGCTGTCTGCCAGCCCCTCCACTATGCCACCATCATCCACCCTCGCCTGTGCCAGCAGCTGGCGGCCATGGCCTGGGTAATGGGTCTGGTCCAATCAGTGGTCCAGACACCACCAACACTCCGCCTGCCCTTCTGCCCACATCGGCAGATAGATGACTTTGTGTGTGAAGTCCCTTCTCTAATTCAACTGTCCTGTGGAGACACCACCTACAATGAGATCCAGTTAGCTGTGTCCAGTGTCATCTTCCTGGTCGTGCCCCTTACCCTCATCTTTATCTCTTACGGTGCCGTTGCCCGGGCAGTGCTGAGGATTAACTCGGCCGTAGCATGGAGGAAGGCTCTGGGGACCTGCTCCTCCCATCTCATTGTGGTCACCCTCTTCTACAGTTTAGTCATTGCTGTCTACCTCCAACCCAAAAATCCCTATGCCCAGAAGAGGGGCAAGTTCTTTGGTCTCTTCTATGCAGTGGGCACCCCTTTACTTAATCCCCTGATATACACCCTGAGGAACAAGGAGGTAAAGAGGGCGCTCAGGAGGTTGCTGGGGAAAGACAAGGACTCCAGGGAGAACTAAAGGTAAGCTGCTTGATGTGCTTTCATTGAGAGGATATTCTTTAGTCTTTTTCGAGCAAGTTTGACCTCTTCAGTCTACAGCCTTCCGTATACCTATCCAAGCCGCTACAGTGGGTCACAGTGTGTGTGTGTGTGTGTGTGTGTGTGTGTGTGTGTCAGGAGACATGTATGTTGGAAAAAGGGAAATAGAGTTTAAAAAAAAAAGAGAGTAGAGATAACTTCAGGGAGCTTTGGTATGAGTGAAAACAAGGAGACGTTTGGTGTCTTCATGTAGGTGGAATAAGCATCATGATGCTTAGGCCTTCCCTGATGGCAGGCCTTCCCTGGGACACCCCCCACCATGTACTTCTCCCATACTTTCTAGAAGGAAGAGAACAGCCCCTGAATGCAGGGGACAGGGTCTGAAGGAGGCATGCACCCTGGAGGACAGGTAGACAAGAGCTGTTCTCCCAAGACTGTGAGTGTTCAGGGCCCCACCAGCCTGTAGTCCAGACGACACTGTGCCCATCAGCTGATGCCACACGGCCTGCGGGCTTCTGCAGGGTTGCCAGGGTCTCCACAGTTGAGCAAAGCAAACACTAAACCCCTGAGGTCTCCACGCCCAGGCAGAATATATTAAGCATGTCTTTCATTTGTTATATTGTGATGCTTTGCCAGAAAAACATCTATTTCTCCTTTATTGACTCTGCCAAAGCCTTTTACTGTGTGGATCACATGAAACTCTGGAAAATTCTGAAAGAGATGGCAATACCAGACCACCTGATCTGCCTCTTGAGAAACCTGCCTCTTGAGAAATATGCAGGTCAGGAAGCAACAGTTAGAACTGGACATGGAACAACAGACTGGTTCCAAACAGGAAAAGGAGTACGTCAAGGCTGTATATTGTCACCTGCTTATTTAACTTATGTGCAGAGTACATCATGAGAAACGCTGGGCTGGAAGAAGCACAAGCTGGAATCAAGATTGCCAGGAGAAATATCAATAACCTCAGATATGCAGATGATACCACCCTTATGGCAGAAAGTGAAGAGGAACTAAAAAGCTTCCTGATGAAAGTGAAAGAAGAGAGTGAAAAAGTTGGCTTAAAGCTCAACATTCAGAAAACGAAGATCATGGCATCTGGTACCATCACTTCATGGGAAATAGATGGAGCAAGAGTGGAAACAGTGTCAGACTTTATTTTGGGAGGCTCCAAAATCAATGCAGATGGTAACTGCAGCCATGAAATTAAAAGACGCTTACTCCTTGGAAGGAAAGTTATGACCAACCTAGATTCAGGAAGCATCAGTTAGAAGTGGACATGGAACAACAGACTGGTTCCAAATAGGAAAAGGGGTATGCCAGGGCTGTATATTGTCACCCTGCTTATTTAACTTCTATGCAGAGTACATCATGAGAAAGGCTGGACTGGAAGAAACACAAGCTGGAATCAAGATTGCTGGGAGAAATATCAATAACTTCAGATATGCAGATGACACCACCCTTATGGCAGAAAGTGAAGAGGAGCTAAAAAGCCTCTTGATGAAAGTGAAAGAGGAGAGCGAAAATGTTGGCTTAAAGCTCAACATTCAGAAAACGAAGATCATGGCATCCGGTCCCATCACTTCATGGGAAATAGATGGAGAAACAGTGAACACAGTGTCAGACTTTATTTTGGGGGGCTCCAAAATCACTGCAGATGGTGACTGCATCCATGAAATTAAAAGACGCTTACCTCTTGGAAGAAAAGTTATGACCAACTTAGACAGCATATTCAAAAGCAGAGACATTACTTTGCTGACTAAGGTCCGTCTAGTCAAGGCTATGGTTTTTCCAGTGTCATGTATGGATGTGAGAGTTGGACTGTGAAGAAAGTTGAGCACCAGAGAATTGATGCTTTTGAACTGTGGTGTTGGAGAAGACTCTTGAGAATCCCTTGGACTGCAAGGAGATCCAACCAGTCTATTCTGAAGGAGATCAACCCTGGGATTTCTTTGGAAGGCATGATGCTAAAGCTGAAGCTCCAGTACTTTGGCCACCTCATGCAAAGACTTGACTCACTGGAAAAGACTCTGATGCTGGAAAGGATTGGGGGCAGGAGGAGAAGGGGACGACCGAGGATGAGATGGCTGGATGGCATCACTGACTCGATGGACGTGAGTCTGAGTGAACTCTGGGAGTTGGTGATGAACAGGGAGGCCTGGCGTTCTGCGATTCATGGGGTCGCAAAGAGTCGGACACACTGAGCAACTGAACTGAACTGAACTGAACTGAACCACCAGGATACATGCATAAGAATATTCATACTTTCACACCATGTGATAGCAAAGTATTAGAAGCAACCCAAATATCCATCAACAAAAAATAGATAAATATATTGCTGAATAAATAGAACGCTGTACAATAATGAAAATAAGTGAACTATAGCAATAGACAGTAACATAGACAAATCTCAGAGATATGAAATTGAACAGCAAAAAAAAAAAAGGTCCAGAAATGTACAGTGGTATTCCACTTACGTGGTGTTTAGAAACAGGCAAAAATAAGCATGTTGTCTTTAGACATAATGATATTTCACAAAATAATGAATTAAAAGAATAGATTTGTAAACAGAAAATACAGGAAAGCGGTCTGTAAGAGAACAGGAAAATGGATGAGATTGTTGATGGCACAAAGACAGCTGTATGAGTTGTGGAGTTGTTCTATTTCTTAAACTGGAATGTAGGTAAGTGGATGCATGGAAGAATTCAATCGATAATGAATAAAAAAATGAAAATACATACATCTGTCTTGGTAACATTTACTGACTTCATGATGTGCATCACAATTCTGGAAGTGAAAATACGATATCTGAATTCCAGCTCATAGAGCGGTTTAATGGCAGTGTGTGTGTTATATTCTTGATCCCATCTCTTGGCTGTATTTCCTTTTCTACCTGACAACCTCCACTCTCTTCCTTATCAACATAAAAACACAACCTAAGAGGAAATACCCGGGCATTATCAGGAGGGATGATAAGAACGAACTTAAAACTTCACTTAACCTTTCTCTCTAAGAGTTTGCTCTGAGATATGTTTCTTTTCAAGGCTTTTACCAATGGTCTTGTCAGCCCTTGGTATAATGGATCTGTTAGTGTTTGAAAACTCACATTGAGGTTGAACCTTTTGACCTCTTGACCCGTAGACATGTACTTCCAATCATAAGAATCTTCCTTAATGAACAGGAGCAATAGATAAGGTAAATATGGGAGTGATAAAGAAATCAGCTATCATGTTATGAATGGTCACAATCAAAGGAAATTCAGGGTATCATTAAATACTCATATCTCACAGATAAGAAAATGCAGAGTGCCAGAGGCCCATAATGGTATTGTCCTGGTAGCAAATGGAAGGGGAATGTAGGTCACGCCATACTGACAGCAGGTATCTGTCCCTTAAATAAGGTTGAATAGGTCTTTCTCTTTCTCTTTCTGTCTCCCCCTCTCTCTCCCCCAACCCCAAAGTAGAAGAACAAGAGCAGGCTGCACCTCTGCATAGACACTCAATGGTATACAGCCTCAGAAAGTGGTAAAAGGACTCAGCAGTGGCGTCCAGCAAATGGCTCAGTGATAAGGAACCCTCCTGCCAGTGCAGGAGAGGCAGGCTCAATCCCTGAGCCAGGAAGATCCCCTGGAGATGTATTTTTGCCCAGAAAATCCCATGGACAGGGAACCCTGGAGGGTCACAGTCCATGGGGTTACAGGGAGTCAGAGACAACTTAGAAACTAAACAACAGCAAGTAGTGTCCAAGGAGTTACAGAAAGTGATAGGAAACTATTACTAAGAGTTTATAAAAAGGATTGTTCTTCTAGTTTCCTTTTGTCTTCTTTATTTAGGAATATTTCCTTAAAATCGAAAAGAATAGAAGAAACACAGCTCAAAAAGAATGAGATCCTAAGAAGGTATGAACCATCTGAGACAGAACCTTGATGCCCTAAAATAGTCAAAGTCCCCAGGTTTAATGCATCCGATGGAATTCTGGAATAATTGTATAGGTGCTTACCAAGCTGTTGTTTTGCATCTAGGACCAAAAATATCAGGTGCCTGAGCGTGAGAAGTGGAAGAACTGCTTTGCTAGAAGTCTGCGAGAAAAGATTAGGTGCAAATAATTGACTGCAAGCTGAACTTGAATCAGGTGTAACAAGAGACTCCAAATCAGCCTAGACAGCATATTAAAAAGCAGAGACATTACTTTGCCTACAAAGGTCTGTATAGCCAAGGCTATGGTTTTTCCAGTAGTCATGTATGGATGTGAGAGTTGGACTATAAAGAAAGCTGAGAGCAGAAGAATTGATGCTTCTGAACTGTGGTGTTGGAGAAGACTCTTGAGAGTTCCTTGGACAGCAAGGAGATCCAACCAGCCCATCCTAAAGGAGATCAGTCCTGAGTGTTCTTTGGAAGGACTGATACTGAAGCTGAAGCTCCAATACTTTGGCCACCGCATGCTAAGAAGTGACTCATTTGGAAAGACTCTGATGCTGGGAAATATTGAAGGCAGGAGGAGAAGGGGAGGATGAGGATAAGATGGTTGGATGGCATCACTGACTCAATGGACATGAGATTGAGTAAACTCTGGGAGTTGGTGATGGACAGGAAAGCCTGGCACGCTGCAGCCCGTGGGGTCACAAGGAGTCGGACATGACTGAGTGACTGAGGTGAACTATGCTGTGCTGATAAGACTGCCTAGATGATAAGATGCCCAGATGAAGACAGTTTATTCTCACTCTTTATTTTTGGCATTTCAAGAGAAAAAATGATAGGCAGGAGTATGCTCAGTCACAGGAGGTTAAATAGATTGTTGAGAAGACTGAGGGCAATGCCAGAAGAGAGACTGGTGCTGGTTGCATTCATAATCATGAATCAACAACGTGCGTGCACACACAAGACTTATCCATGAAGAAAGAATCCAATAGTGGTCTTCCAATAGTGCAAGGATTATAAAGCGTAAGAGTGATGGGACTTATTCTGCATAACTTCAGAGGGCAGAACCAAGAACAAAGTTTAGAAGTTATGGGAAAGAAACTTCCACTCAAGATAAGAAATTCTAAGCATCTCTTAAATTTATGTAATCTCGCATGATCCACTTATATTCTCGTGCGCCTCCTCTCACTTTAGGAAGAACTCCTGAACAACTGGGGATAAAATGAGGTGCCAGGCATGTTTAAGCAGAGACTACCGCATCACATTAGACTGGATGAACTTGAGGATTGTTTTCAACTCACACTGTGAATCAACCCAGAGGTGCTTCCAAGGCAGTTTCTAAACTGAGACAAAAACAGGCTCCAAGAGCAGTAGCACCGCCATCAATTCATCCTTGTCTGTCTCAGCTTAGATTTTTCAAAGTAGAAAGAAAAGCAAATGAAAAGAAAAAAGTCTGCGTTCATCATATGAGAATGTGTGGAGTTAGTACCTTGGTTCCTTAGGGTATTAAAGAGGATATTGGCTGCTTCCCTTCCAGGGATTTCTGTGTTGAGTAGGAAGATGGACCACATGACCTCGGAGTTCCCTTCCAAAACCCTGGTTCTATGAAAATCATGCTTCACCCTTCACTTTGTTACTTTTTAATCTGGCTTTGAGAAAGTCATTTTCACTTGCTGAGCCTCAACTGACTTTTCTATTAAATGAGATGATTGAAGTCTGATCTTTTCAGAGAACTCATATTCTGCAATAAGATTTTATGAAGGATTTGTGGAAGCTTCATCCTTCCACATTCTATTAAACAATAATTGATCTTGAGTTTCAGTCCTGATGAGATCATCATGGCAGTGCGGTTTCTGAACCTTTCCAAAATTCTCCTGAAAAACCAAACAGAAAATTGAGATAGTGTATGAAAATAGGTGTGCATTATACTTGGTTCAGTTCAGTTCAGTCGCTCAGTCATGTCTGATTCTTTGCGACCCCACAGACTGCAGAACACCAGGCCTCCCTGTCCATCATCAACTCCCAGAGCTTGCTCAGATTCATGTCCATCGAGTCAGTGATGCCATCCAACCATCTCATCCTCTGTTGTCCCCTTCTCCTCTCACCTTCACTCTTTCCCAGGATCAGGGTCTTTTCCAATGCATCAGTTCTTTGCATCAGGTGGCCAAAATATTGGAGTATCAGCTTCAACATCAGTCCTTCCAATGAATATTCAGGACTGATTTCCTAAGTATGGACAGGTTGCATCTCCTTGCTGTCCAAGGGACTCTCAAGAGTTTTCTCCAACACCACAGTTCAAAAGCATCAATTCTTTGGTGCTCAGCTTTCTTTATAGTCCAACTCTCACATTCATACATGACCACTGGAAAAACCATAGCCTTGACTAGATGGACCTTTGTTGGCAAAGTAATGTCTCTGCTTTTCAATATGCTGTCTAGGTTGATCATAGCTTTTCTCCCAAAGAGCAAGCGTCTTTTAATTTCATGGCTGTGGCCACCATCTGCAGGGATTACTAAATTTACTTTTACCACCAAATGACACATCCACGGCTGAGCACTGATTCTGCGTTAGCCCA
>SJYC01062369.1:0-19888 GCA_006408675.1 Madoqua kirkii
GTCCCAGCGCACTGGCTTTGGTTCCCTGCATCATACAGCAAATTCCCACTGGCTCTCTATTTTACATTTGGTGACGTACAAGTTTCAATGCTACTCTCTCAAATCACCCCACCTTCTCCTCTCCCCACTGTGTGCGAAAGTCTGACCTTTATGTCTGCGTTTCCTTTGCTGCCCTGCAAATAGGATCATCAGTACCATTTTTCTGAATTCCATATATATACATTAATATATGATATTGCCAATAATTTCGAAAATGTAATTTAACTTCTAAAATGAATTATTTTTGATATCTTGAACTATATGCCCCCCTCCCCCCAACCATGAATGTTATGTTAAGTTTTAGACGATGTTGGCAAAGCAATTATACCATTTTTCTGAATTCCATATATATACATTAATATATGATATTGCCAATAATTTCGAAAATGTAATTTAACTTCTAAAATGAATTATTTTTGATATCTTGAACTATATGCCCCCCTCCCCCCAACCATGAATGTTATGTTAAGTTTTAGACGATGTTGGCAAAGCAATTAAGCTTTCAAATGAAGAAGCTATGGGAACTGTCCCAATCAACCAGCAGTTCACATTGCTTGCTCCTCCACCAAAAATCCAGGAAGTCTGTTCTTCTCTCCAATACCTCTTAAGGAATTGTATTGATTCTCTTTTGGAATCAGAAGTACTAATGGGAATAGTCCAGATAACCTCGAAGGACAACAGCAAGTCTCCTGTCTGTTGGTTTGTCCCCTGTGACCTGAGCTCTTTATTGGAGCCGATGAATCTATTTTTCTTCTAATGGGAGAGTTATAATCAGAAGGGTCAGGGTGCCATCTGTTCCCATGTACCAGACATGGCAAAGGGGATACTCACCAGGTGGACCCCGGGGACCAGCACGGCCTGGAGGCCCAGGGGGTCCTGGGGGCCCTGGGACTGGTGTTGAAACACCAGTTTCTCCCTCGGGACCTTAAAAAATTTACAGCATAAGATTCGTTTGCATATTGAACTTTTTATTTGTTCAGAAGGGAAAAACATAATTATAAGAAATTCATAAACATACCCCAAGGGATATAAAAAATAACCTCTACTTCCATAGGCTTCAAACATGGCTTAAAGATGACAAGCTCATAGAGACTCTCTTATTCAACTGACAGATATTTATAAGCATCTCTTATTGGCTAAGCCTGGTTTTAGTTAATAGTCCAAGATGCTGATCTATTAAAAGAGAACCTATTCTAAAAAAATATTGATAATATGGAATTCAGCCTAATTTCTAGGGAATATTGGTAGGGTATTTATTTACTGAGTGACTAGTTTTCACAGAAAGACAGTATAGTTTACTGAATAAAGCACAAACTGAGGCTTGACAAGTTGAACTGGGCTTGAATCTTGGCCCTGCTCTTTGTAAGGTCTGTGAGCTTGGCCATGTTTTCTAATCTGAGTTCCTCATGTGTTGAAGAAATAATGACTGCCTCCCAGGTAAAGATTTGAGATCATGTTCTGACCAAAGTGTGTGTGTGTGTGCATGTTCAGTTGCTTCAGTTGTGTCTAACTTTTTGCAACCCCAAGGACCATAGCCTGCCAGGCCCCTCTGTCCATGGCATTTCCCAGGAAAAATACTGGAGTGGGTTGCCATGCCCTCCTCCAGGAATCCTCCCAACCCAGGGATCAAACCTGGGTCTCCTGATTCTCATGCATTGCAGGCAGATTCTTTACTGCTGAGCCACTAGAAAAGCCCTCTGAAAACAGTGGCCAATATTAAAACAATTTTTACTCATTAGAACCACCTATATATTCATATATTTATAGAAAAATAAGTTTATAATAATGTGATGGGACAAATTTGATGATAATATATTTTATGACAATGGAGTCCTTCATTAAAATTCCCTTTTAAAGAACAGAGGAGGATTTGAAGATGAATTAGAAGAAGGTAAACTTATCCATTAATGGGACAGATGGCAAATAATTTAGACTTTATGGTCCAGATGTGTCTCTGTTGAAATAACTCTGCTTTCCTAGTGTGAAAATAGTGAGGAACAATCTGTGTGCCAATAAAACTTAATAGGAAATACAACTTTTAGTGTCTACTGTATTGCCTATAATTTTCACATGTCACAAAATATTATTTAAAAAAATTTTCCAATAAATTGAAAATATAAAAACCACTCTTAGCTTGTAGACTATACATAAGTAGGCGGTGGGCTGGATTTAGACTGTGGTCTGCTCTAGTGTGCCAATTTTTGGATTAGAATATCAGCCTTAAAGTAAGGTGCAGGAAAAAATATTCATATAGCTCATATAATCATATAACCATAAAATAAGCTTTACATATGTGTATGGACAGAAATGCATGCATGCAATTTATAATGTACTGTTGACCCTTGAACAACATGGGTTTGAACTGCAAGGGCCCACTTAGGGGCAGATTTTTTCAATAGTAAATATTAGAGTACTACTTGACAGGCTAGGTTGAACTACACAGATAGGGAGGAGCTGCACACAGAAAACCTGATTCTAAGTTGTACACATGTAGAGTTGGTGTCCCTAACTCCCATATAGTGTCATTCAAGGAATGTATATGTAAATGTATGCGAGTACTACAGGGGATACTGCATTCAAAGTTTTATTCCTGGTGAGGGATGCTATAAAAAGATTTGGAGACCACTGGTTTGAATCACTAAAGTGATTTTAGAAGTAAAAAATTACCAGTTCAGCATTACTTAACACCGTCAGTAACGGGAAATTCTCCTTTTCAGCCATGTTTTCCACTGCGGGTGAACATGAGGGTCCAATCCCTCCTGAATACCACAGCTATGTTCAGTACACATAGATCCCAAAGGTAATGGCACTTTACAACTATTGTCAATACAACTTTTCTTCATTTGCCTTAGATATTTTGAAGTTTTATAAATCATTTATGAGCTTATGGATCAAAAAGAACAAATTTCAATAACATGAGTGGCCCCTGGGGCTAGGAGGAGGCTTCTCAAGGTCAGTCCTACAGGTTTCTGCCTCCCCTTTGTTTGTCATAACTGACTTCCACTCATCTCTTAGGATCTATTCATTCCATTTATCTATATCAGGAATGGACATAGACCATTCCTAGGAGATTTCAGCTGCATTGCTCATTAACATTGCTCTCTACCACAGCCTCCATGTTCTTTCCCAGAGTCCATAAGTTGACACAGTCTTCTTATTAGAAGTAAGTTGCTATATATTCATAGTCTTGGGGCAGTTACATTCCCTCTAGCTCTAGAAACCATCAACCCACTCCACAGGAAAACAGGACTGGAAAGAAAACTAACCAACCGGCTTCTCCAGGTGGTCCAGGGGCTCCAGGAAGTCCTTGGGCTCCCTTTGGACCAGGCTCTCCCTGTGGTCCATAGTCTGATGGTCCAGCCGGTCCTATGGGTCCTGGGGACCCAGGGATACCAGGATCCCCTGGAAGACCTGGGTCCCCCTTCTCACCGCTCAGGGCCTGTATCAATAGGAATATGTTTGGATAGTGATTCTTCCAGTATCTCCTTACACAATCTCACATGAATATGAATACCAGTTAGATCATCATTGAGTAAGTGAAGTCACTCAGTCATGTCCGACTCTTTGGACCCCATGGACTGTATCCTACCAGACTCCTCTCTCCATGGGATTCTCCAGGCAAGAGTACTGGAGTGGGTTGCCATTTCCTTCTCCAGGGGATCTTCCTGACTGAGCAATCGAACCCGGGTCTCCAGCATTCCAGGCAGATGCTTTAACCTCTGAGCCACCACGGAAGCCCATCATTGAAAGATCCTGAATTAAAAGGCAGTTGTTACTGAAGGCATTGTTTCTAAAATAAGCACTGAATGATGTCTGTTGTTTCCTGCCTTTTGAGATCCAGCAACATGTCATTAACTCTCTCAAGTCCTACTTGAGATGTCCTACAATGAGATGCTATGCAGGTAACAGCCCAGAAAACTCAGCTCAGATTGGCCAACGATGCAAATGGCATCAGAGTTGACACTCATGTTAATATCACATTTCTAAAATAAACCCAGTACAACAAATCATCATTTGATTGGTTTTCACCAGGTCTCTTCATTACAGAGGAGATATTGAGTCTGTATTAATTTTTTCTTAAATCTTCTGTTGTTGTTAATTTCATCATCTCTAGCTTTGAAAATGAGTCATATCTTTTAAAGTTGAATTTGACAAAATAACCGAAGTTCCTCTTTCCCCCCAAGTGAAAGTGAAAGTGTTAGTCACTCAGTCCTGTCTGAATTTTTGCGACCCCACAGACTGTAACCTTCCAGGCTCCTCTGTCCATGGGATTCTCCAGGCAGGAATAATGGAGTGGGAAACCATTCCTTTCCACAGAGGATCTTCCTGACCCAAGGATCAAAGCCAGGTCTCCCACATTGCAGGCAGATTCTTTACCCTCTGCACCACTAGGGAAGCCCATCTGACTGGACTTTCATTGTTCAGTATCGACAGGTGGCTAAGCAGTCCCTCTTTTATGATGGCAGGGTGTAAGACTCAAAACAGCTCCTCGGTACTCCCTTACTTTCTGGGACATAATAAGAACTAATAAAAAAAATAGGGAGATGCAAATAGGAGCATCAGATGGACTTTATTGGGCTTCCCAGGTGGCTCAGATGGTAAATAATCTGGCTGCAGTGCAGGAGACCCAGGTTTGATCCCCAGGAAGGAAAGATCCCTTGGAGAAAGGAACGCCAACCCACTCCAGTATTCTTGCCTGGAGAATTCCATGGACAGAGGAGCCTAGCAGGCTACAGTCTATGGGATCGCAAAGAGTCGGACACGAATGAGTGACTATCACTTTCACTTTCATGGACTGTATTAATACTAGAACAAAAGAATTCTGTTCTCCAGCCCTTTTTAAGCGTAACTACCACTTTGGAAGGACAGCTAGCAGTTTGCCAAAGATGAGTCTGAAACATTGACACTGCTAGCTGCTCTGGCCAAAGAAGGTTTTATACACAAAAAGATGTAGGAAAGATTGCATATCATTTCTGCATTTGGGGAGTCAATTCATATTCTCATATTAAAGGGTTTGTGAATGAAGCTTTAAATTGTTTCCAAGTTTCCCTGTACAAGGTAGAACACTTTTGATTGGATGACACTGATAAGCCCTGGACACGCTGGGTAGCATGCCTTGTGAACCTCTCAGATATATGTGATAAATGGTCAGGCTCTGCCTCATTGACATTTAAAAATAAAGGTCAGTAAGAACTTCTCGCTTGAACATGTGAGAGATTCTATACATGAAAAGATAGGATTTATACAAGCTTAAATACTGTCAATGACAACACTAGATTTTTTTGACTACACTAAATATTTTGTCCTTTTGGCATTTATTTTTACTTAAAAGAATGAACAATGTCTCCAAAATACTGACTAAAATTCTCTGTTACTAATCATTTTCTGAACTTCCCCATAAACTCATTTGATACAAATGTGGAATTATTATTTGTGTATGAGACAAGATCATTGTCAATGTGGAATTTTATTTGGGCTGAAAAATCATTGAGAAAAAAAGATATTGAGTGCTACATATTTATTTTGTCAAAATACTATAAATATTTGCTCTGGTTTGAGGGATGAACTGTGCTGAAAGACCAGTAATTTTTTGAAATGAGATCAGCTGATGTCTTAACTTTAGAGCCCTTCATTCAGAAGGAAGGTAATTTGGAAAAAGTTGCTGGGTACCAACCGGTTCTCCTTTAGGTCCTGGTAATCCTTTCACCCCGGAGTCCCAGGAATGCCATCCAAGCCCTTTCTTCCAGGATGTCCTCTGAGTCCCGGATCCCCTGGGGCACCCACTTGTCCCTCTGGCAGAGATGTTTCACCTTTTTCTCCTTTAAGTCCTGGCTGACCCTGAGCACCTGGGAATCCCTAGGGTAGTACAGAAATGTCTGCTTTACATTGGGTACAGTTGTTCTTATCAATCTTAAAAAAATGTCAGTAAGAACTTTTCAATTTGAATGAGCATGAATTATTTTCCAGACACTTTCTTTGACTCACAAGTATGTCAAGCTTTTGGGCTTCATTTTTACTTTCAAAACTATAAAAAAATTCAGTTAGTATAATTCAGTGTAACACCTATAATAATATAATTCAATATGATGCCACCATTATCATAATTCAGATTATGTTTGAATACTGGTAAATTTTAATATGTATCCATGGATAATTTGTTTCAAATACATTTATCCAAATATTACTTTCTGGTTTTAAATTTTAAATGATTTTATTGAGGGATCTTTCTGACCCAGGGATCAAACCCAGGTCTCCTACATTGCAGGCAGATTCTTTCACTGTCTCAGTCACCAGGGAAGCCCCACAATATGTATCCATGGATAATTTGATTTAAATGCATTTATCCAAATATAACTTTCTGATCTTAATTTGTTAACAATTATGTTGAAGTATAATTTAAATATCATAAAATGAATTCTTTGTAAGACTGCAACTCAATGATTTTTAGTAAATTTACCCATTAGCTGTGATCGTCACAATCCAATGTTAAAACATTTCTGTCACCCCTCCAAATTCCCTCAGATCTACTTGCTGTCCATCCCTGTTTCCAGCCTCAGCCTCAGGCAACCACTGATCTACTTTCTGTCTCTGATACTGTTTGAAATGATGATAAATTCATGAATTCACTTATTCATTCACACATCATTCATTAATTCATTCAATCCAAAAGTATCAACTAAGTGCTTTATTATTAAAGCACTTAGGCACCAAACTGACAACTTATATGGAAGCAACCATTATCTCCAGAGTGCTCCAAATTGAACCTAAATAAAGCTTCAAAACTATGAAATCTTACTGGAAATCCTGGAAGACCAGCACTTCCTGGGGACCCTGGGCTTCCTTTAATACCAGCTGCCCCTGGTTCTCCTGCAAAGCAGTAAATTATTAAGTAGTCACTGAACACAAACTTGGAGTAGCCAAGGTAATGCAGTGTGTGAGGAAAATAGGGTGTTTTCTTATGCAGAAAGACAATTTCTATCTTAAAACACACAGTGGAGGATGACAATGGTAGTTAAAAAACTGGAAAAGGAGTTAATGTTCAAAATAAGTACTCAAATTTTAGCTTCCTAAAATTCTTGTCTTTATAATTTTAAGGAATACATTAATTTTTTTCTAATGATGAAAGTAATGGATGTTCATGGTAAAGAAATTATACTGAAAGAAGAGAATAAGAATCATGCATAAATCTACTGCCAGAAGATAATATTCACTAAAATTTTCATGTGTATTCCTCATAAAATTTTATATCTGTAAATGCATAGGGGTTTATAATATACTTTTTTGGTGTCATACCATGCATATGTCAATAAATATGGATTTATAGCTTCACTTTAAATGGCTGTAGCTTACTGTGTGGGTGTGCGTGTGCACTTGTGTGTGTGTGTGTTTAATTGCTCAGTTGTATCTGACTCTTTGCGACCCCATGGGCTGCAGCCCACCAGGCTCCTCTGTCCATGGGATTCTCCAGGGAAGAATACTGGAGTGGGTTGTCAAATCATTTATTCAGCAAACAGCTATTTTTAGACATTTATTTTAAGATTTTTTTTGACATGGACCATTTTTAAAGCCTTTATTGAATTTGTTACAATATTGTTTCTGGTTTATGTTCGGCTTCTTTGCCTGAGATATACGTGGGATCTTATCTCCTGGCCAGGGATTGAACTCACCCCTTGAATTGGAAGTCAAAGTCATAACCACTAGACCACCAGGGAAGTCTCTATTTTCAGACGTTTGAATTGTTTTATTCAGTTTTAGCTGCTTGTAAGCAGTCCTATGATAAATACCCCATATGTAGTTCTACAAATTTAACCAATGATTTCCTTTACAATAAATTCCTAAAAGTGTACCTCCAGGTCCAAAGAGGTAAAAAGCTTTCTGAGGCTCTGGATATCTGTTGCTAAATTGTGTTTTGCTCCACAACTGTATAGTTCCTCTGGGTATTTAAATATTTCAGTAAAGAGGATCCCTTTAGAGGGTCTTTTGGATGGATCTAAGGTCAGTTTATTAACAAATGTTTATCATATTTTATTTTATGCAAGATTTGAGTCAGGAGAATTCTTTTATAGTAATCAAAACAGTTTTACCATTTATGCATCTTCTTTAAGCTGTAGCTGTAGTTCCTCAAACGTAAGGAAACCAAGGAAAATACAGTAATGCAACTGGTGGGGCAGCAGCAACGAGCTGCCCACCTGCATCTCAAGCCTTGAGTCAGAGATGACTCTGGGGATGTAGGAAAACTATGATAGCTTTCCTTTTGTTCCTTCTCTCCTCCTTTCCTTTTTTTTTTTTTTTTTTTTTACCATTTCCCCCCAGAGACTTGGATACCAACTAGAAGCTGCAGAAAAATACTTCCCCTGTTCTTTGCCCCATCCTTTCCGCTCAGTCTTGTCTCAGGTAGTCAGCAACTAAAATGCAATAGAGGGAAATGCCATGTTTTATGGGATTTTTGGCTTTCTTTATGTTAACAGAGTGTGTTTTTGAAGGTTTCCCTCCAAATTCACGTAGACAACATCCAGACATTGAGCAATCAGATGTCTTTTTTTTTTTTTTTTCTGTCGAGTGAGCGGAGCCTTTTGGTACTTGCAAAAACACTTGGGAACTGTCCTACCTTGGAATCCTTTTTCGCCTTCTAACCCTGGCAATCCAGGGGGGCCTGGAGACCCTGGGACACAAGGACACTGTGTGCACAGGAGGCCTGGCTCCCCTGCAATGAGAACACACTTAGGTCACTCAAAACCCCACTCACAACCCCACTCACAAACCCACACCAAGTCCTCAGAAAGGACTGAAATTTTCCAACCACATGATCATTTACTACATCTAATTTTTTTCATGTAGTGAAAAGTATGTATGCATTCATACATATCTAGGATATGTATATTCATAAAAAATAATTCATCTATTATATCTGCTTATTGTATCTGAGGGTTTTTGGTTTTTTGTTTTTTTTTTTTTTTTTTTTGCATTATAGAAAGGAAATCCAAAGAGCCCAGTAACAGACATTTACTATCTTAGTTTTTCTCTCCTTGAATGTAGGATAAAACTCACATGTTAGGAACAGCCAATGATTTATTGCACAGGTGCTAAATAAATGATTGATTTCCAGAGAAATAAATACTATTAGGTAACCCTTTTGGAAAAGAAGCCATCTGTGACTGTCTGCTATTTGGGATCACTGTCTCTGGGAAGTATAAAACAAGTGATGATAAAGGTGATGAGAATGACTCATTCTGACCGAACATCACCGACTGAACTAACCTTTGGGTCCACCGACTCCTGGGATACCTGGTAACCCTATATGGCCTGGAAGTCCACCAACTCCAGGTGGACCTTCGAGAAAAACAATACCACCTGCAAAGAGACAACACCAAAGCTAATTTTTTATTTAAGTATTTTTTCAATTAGCAAGTGTTTTAGTAATGTCCTTATTTTATATGCATTTCTCATCTCTGTTTTGCAAGTTGTCTTGTGAAAGTTATCTGCACTGAAAAGACTGACCAGCTTTCCTTTCACATCACACATATGATTTTTTTTTTAATAAGGATGCAGTTCTATTGTAGGTGCCCCAGGTTCCAGATTCTGACTCGAACATTCCTGAGCTTCAAGAGTTATGCACATCAGGCTTGTCATCAATAAAATGAGGACACAAAACCTACATTTGGAAAGAAAAACCCCAGAGGGCTAAGAGTTCTGACACATAGTGAAGCATTTTAGTTCAGTTTTGCTTTGTTTTCCACAGACTCACTCCTTAACTTAACAGGTTTGTTCTTAGACATTATGCCTATTATAGGATAATTTCTTAGATGGTTGTTAGCCCAGAGAAAAGCTTTTATTTATTATTTATTTAGACTGTTCAGCCTATGAAATCTTAGTTCTCCTGACCAGGGATTGAATCTGGGCCACGGCAGTGAAAGCGTCAAATCCTAACCACTAGACCACCAGGGAATTCCCTTTATTCATTTTTTAATATTGCTCATATAACTAGGTACTTAATTTCTTCATTAAGTTTTCCTGATTATTTTCTTAATTTTTTATGTTTTAATAATATTATCTATAAATAATGATTCCTCCTTTCTTAAATAGATCTCTGGAAGAGTCTTAAGGCCAGTAGGAGGGCTGAGTATAAAACAAAACCTCCTAGGTACCTGCCAGGAAAGGCATTTTAAAATACAAGGAGTGATCTGTATGTTCTTGAGGTTCTACACGCCTATCAGCCGACACATTTTGTGAAGTGCTCTGTCATAGGATGGGGAGAAAAGGACAAACAGAATTTCCAGGTACCATTTTGCATCCTCTGGGCGGCGGCTCTGTAGTTTCTGATCCACTTTACTTGGCAGCATCTTGCCTTGGTTCACGTTGCTCCCCTGTAGTTTCCTGCTCTGGGGCTTTCCTGCTGGTGCCAAGGCATGGGATGCCCTGGGAGCCGTGGAAAAAGAGTCTGTGTGTATGTGTGTGTGTGTGTGTGTGTGTGTGTGTGTGTGTGTGTGTGGTGGTGGTGGTGGTAGGGTGTTAGTCCTATCCCTGGAGAAACTTTTGCCTCTCGGTCCCCAGGAAAAGTTTATCCTGAGACAAAGTTATACAGCTTCTTGGAAGATAGTCTCCAGGGACTGAACAAGACGTTGCACTTGGCCTAGGCCAATGTGATAACAGTTACTCCTTCTCTGCTCCACTCCTCTGTCCCTGCCTCCCTGTTTGTCTTTGGGCTACTGCTGGGCTGATCTTGCCAAGCAATCATGCTTTCACAGCAGCTAATAAAATGAAACGCCAGTGGAAAGATAACACCTAAGGTCCACATGGATAGCCAAGCTGCATGCAAGGCTCATTGCCCCAGTGGGCACACCTCTGTCACTGGGCATCGCACACAGAAGGGCGCCATGAAGCATCTTTACCTGGTGGGCCTGGAGGTCCCGGGAACCCCATAGGACCTGGAGAACCAGGACGGCCGGGGGACCCCGGAGGCCCCACTGCAGTCTTTCCTGGGGGCCCTTGCTCTCCTTTACTTCCTTTCACACCGGGTACTCCAGGGGCTCCTTGGAGGCCAGGCCTTGATGACCCTTGGAAAAAATAATCATTTATTGTATTTAAAAAGTTCCCCCTGATTAACATATGCGTTTCCATTGCAAAAGTGAGATGGTCTTGTAAACGTTGTACAATCGAAAAGTATATAGGGCATATGAAACAAAGTGAATTTTCTTTCCTCCCTCACCTGTGACCTGGTTCAACTATCACAATACAGCAGAGCTCAGACCACTCCATTCCCACAAGGTAACTTACGTGCTTTATTACAAGGGAATGAAACAGAAGTTGGGATTCACTGTAGTCTCTTGATTCAAAAGGATTTCAGGAGAAATTACTCAATACATGCTAAATATTTTGTAATTTTTTTTTTAGAGACTTCTGCTGCTGCTGCTGCTAAGTCACTTCAGTCGTGTCTGACTGTGCAACCCCATAGACGGCAGCCCACCAGGCTCTCTGTCCATGGGATTTCCCAGGCAAGAATAACGGAGTGGGTTGCCATTTCCTTCTCCAGGGGATCTTCCTGATCCAGGGATAGAACCCACATCTACTGCACTGGCAGGAGGATTCTTTACTACTGAGCCACCAGGGAAGCCCGTTTGAAGTTTATTTCTGCCAATTGTCTTGTGCGCTGTGTGCTAAGTAGCTTCAGTTGTGTCCGACTCTTTGCCATCCTATGGACCGTAGCCCACCAGCCTCCTCTATCTATGGAATTCTCCAGGTAAGAATAGTAGAAAGGGTTGCCACTTCCTATTCCAGGGGATCTTCCTGACCCAGGGATCAAACCCACGTCTCCTGTGTCTCCTGCATTCCAGGCAGATTCGTTACCACTGAGCCACCTGGGAAGACTACTGGAAGGTGCTCTTTCTTAATATCTGGTCGGACCTCTAAAATCTCCATTTGCATCATTTCCACTTCAAGAAATACCTACTGTTAAGTGTTTGGTATACATTTTTCCATGTATATGCAAATACATATAATATGTATATATGTTTTCTTTTCTTTCACAATAAAATCATAATATATATATATAGCCCTTCACTCTCTTTAATCTTAATTAATTTCCAAAATTAATTTTAAAATATACAGCATAGTATAGAGAAAAAAATGAAATATAATCAATGCAAGGGTTTATCAAATCTTTGCTATTTTGTTCTTGTTTTGTTTCCTTTTTACAAGATGACCCATTACAGAATGCCAGTTAAAATTGAGGCCACTGTAGATTATCCTTAACTAACATCCTTGACCCTATTCTTCTTCCTCTTTCAACAGGCAACCACTCTAATGATTCATGAATATTTTTACACTTTACAGAATTGTATATGTACCACAGACAATATACGTTAAAATATAAAAACTGTAATCTATGTAGCCTTAGGCAACTTGTGATACATTATGAAAACTATCACTTTAAGCAACCTAATTGCCACAAAATTAATGTTTTTCTTTCTCCGTGTCTTTATCTGAGTTTCAAGCCTCCTGCTCCCACACCAAAGCTACTGCCTGACAGTTAAAAATGCACGTGTGCCAAGTCTCGCCAGCTGTGTCTGACTCTGCAGTCATGTGGACTGTAGCCCACCAGACTTCTCTGTCCATGGAATTCTCCAGGGAAGAATACTGGAGTAGGTTGCCCTGCCCTCCACAAGGGGATCTTCCCAGCCCAGGAACTGAGCCTGCGTCTCTTACATCTCTTGTGTTGGCAGGCGGGTTCTTTACCACTAGTGCCACCTGGGAAGCTCAGTAGTAGTTAAAACTACTGAGAAATAAAAAAGAGCATTTCTATATCACTTTGTGTCGGTTTTCCTCCCTTTTCCCCTGAAGGTCCCAAAAAGTTAATGATGAAGAAGTTGGAAACACTTGTATATCAATTAATGAAACATCACTCTTATGTAAATAATGTAAACTCATTAGAAAGCAGCATGTTTTCCTTTTAATAGTATTTGTTTTGGTGTCTGAGAACCGTGTACATACCAGGACTTCCAGGGACTCCAGGGGGACCACTGGGACCTGAGGACACATAATCGTAATTGTTTACAAAGATAGAAATATCTCCTCCTTCTGCTACTGAAATCTTAGATGGCAATATAATGATAATTACCAATACATTTTTCATACTTTGCCTCTACTCTCACATAAGTAAGTATGAGAAAAGTTCAGTCATTTAGACAAACTGCGAAGAAGAAACTGAGTTCATCTTAGATGTCTAACACTCAAAAACAAGGAGGCGGTGGAGTAGGGGATTAAGGGACAAGAACTACTATGTATAAAATATACAAACAATAAGGACATATTGTATAGCACAGGGAAATACAGCCATTATTTTTTAATAATTTTACATGGAGTATAACCTACAAAAGTATTGAATCACTACGCTGTCCACCTTAAGTCAATATAATATTGCAAATCAACTATACTTTTATTTTTTGAAAGTAAACTAGGGTGCTTTATCATTTTCAGATAACTCAACAGACATTTCCTAAGGGCTGTTCTGTTTGACAGTTTGCTGGGATGATTCAGAGGCCAGAGGGTCAAACAGCTGAAATTGTCAACAACCTCAAGTTTGGCCTGGATCCATCTCAGATCACTTATAGCTACAACACTGAGTAGGGTTCTAACTCTTTGACGTATATTAGTAATTTGTAGTGAGCGTATCAGATTCTTTAAACCTGTGTCTAATAATTATCTGTCCATTTGTTTTAAACAATGAGAATTTCTACACATTTAAATAAAATCCTCCTTTGAAATCTTATTTATATCAGTCATTTCCCTGGATCAGTGGTTCTCAAGCCTGCTACACATTAGAATTAACCTAAAGAGCTTCTATGACCTGCCAGTATCCAAGGCCCTCCTCCAGGCAATTACATCAGAATCATGGGGAAGAAACGGGGACATGGTCCTTATTCAGCAGTTCTTGGGGATTTCAATGTGCAGTGAGATATAAGAACTTATTAGCCAAGATCATCTCAACACATCAAAAGGGACAGAATATAAGTCAATCTGACTTTAATTCATGGTCCTGGAAATCAGGAACCAAGGGCTTCAGTTCCTTCTTGTCTCTATTTGTGTAGATTTGCTCAAATGAGAGATGTTCGGGGCTCCATTTTCTCTTCTGTAATCCCTCTGGGACTGCTGGTTTTGGACACTCCCTCTCCCTGCCCTCTGGCTATGTTAGTGTCTTCCTATCAGATATGAATGTTGTGTTTAAAGATATTTAATTATGCAAAAGATAAGCAGTTACTGTCTACTATATACCACCTAAGGAATTTTTTTAGGAAAATATGAAAATTAGGAAACATCAAAAAATACCACCACCTATGAACATTAGGAGACTGCCCTTTTCCTCTTGCAAATTCTAGGTCTACAAACACATGTCTTGAAACACATTTTGCCATGAATGAAAGACACACGATGATCAGCAAATGCTTTAGGAAGAAAAGTATTCTCACCCTGTGGGCCACGAGCTCCCTTTGGCCCTGGTAGGCCTGGAATTCCTTCATCTCCCTTTTCCTGGTATACATCATAATATTCTGTCTTAAAGGAAAATGAAATTAAAAAAAAAAAAAAAGAAGATAGCTATTTATGGTAACTCGCCAAATACAATTACTTCAGTTACTTTCTTTCTTTCTTTCTTTCTTTTTCTTACTAAAATGATACTTTCTTTGTTTTCCTGAATCCACAGGCTTAGTGTTAGAAAAACATGGTAGTTAGATATATGGGATGGATAAATTTAAAAGTTAACCTGGTATCATGACAGTGCATATTTCATGGGCTTTCATTTAGAAATACATTTTATGATGTAGCCCAAATCATATACACACTTTTAAATAGACATATACATATCTATATATGTGTATGTATATAGAAATTGAAGTTTTACAAAAGAGTAACTTCTTACAACATATGATCAACTCTGATAGTTTTTAGTCTATTCTATTTCATTTTTTAAAAATGCTTGCCCTGTGAACTAAATTTATTTCAAAGTATGTTGGGACATATACATCAAAAAAATACTTCATTGTTTCTCTAAATTTCAGGACAGCATTGATCTTCAGACAAATGTTTCCTTAGTCCAAGGACAGAGGATTATTAGTATTTCTAAAGTGATCAATGGGCCTTCTGTTCATTTCCTTAACCATCTCCTTCCAAAGCAGAACTTCCTCTGAAGTCAGTAAAAGCTGGAGAACTATGTGGAATTGAGCATTAAAAAAAAATGATGGAAATATAAAAGTTTTAAAAAACTTTTTTCATATGTTGCATGGGGCCCATTAGCTTACTGACTTGTTTAAAGAACTATAACAAGAACTTTGTAGTTAAAACTATATGCATAAAGTAAAAAAAAGAATTCATAATAGTAGTAATAGTGCAATAAACTCCTCCATCATAAAATCCATCAAGATATGTATGTACCTGCCAAGTACTGGCAAAGTACTTCATAAAATAGCCTTTCATTTTTCCAGCACTCCCTTAAAAGGATCTTGGGATTGCCATCTGAATCATTTGCTTGCAAGGCAAAGAAGCTGACTTCTGGGACCCTCCTTCAGTTACTGAGTTAACTTACTGGCCTGGGAGGTCTGGGAATTGCATTTGTAGGAGGACACAAACACACTTCCGCAGTGACTCCTCTGCCACCAGGGACCTTTCTGTCACACCTGCAGGTCTTAAATGGGAGTTCTGCTCTGCACTCTGAGTGTGAGAACCATTTGAGGCATTTGAGGCAACAAAGGAAGGTACTGGAACTCAGAGCCTGGGTCCCATTCACACTCATCTCCTCAAGCTACAGAGTCACTATATACAGCATGGCCACCCTGTTGCCAGGAGCTGATGGACATCAAATCCATGTCCATGTGGGAAGGAGAGATCACCTGCCTCTAGGAGCTTAAAAGTAAAACTGTTAGTTGCTGAGTCATGACTGACTCTGCAACCTACAGAAGATAGCCCACCAGGCTCCTCTGTCCATGGAATTCTCCAGGGAAGAATACTGGAACGGGTTGTCATTTCCTTCTCCAGGGGATCTTTTTGATCCAGGAATCAAATCTGGGTCTCCTGCATTGCAGGTGAATTCTTTACCATCTGAGCCACCAAGGAAGCTTGGGTTGGGGTCATTGGTTTTTGCAGGCCCTGAATTAAACCCAGAGTTGAGCTTCTGCTGCCTCATAGTTCAGGGCTGTCATAACAGGGCCTGGAAGGTGAAGTCCTTCTCCCGCACACCCAGGACCTGAGCTGTCCTTCACTGCTGCCTTCCTATGCTACTCGAAGGTGCAGGATGACCTTAGGCCAGGCCTGTTCAGACAAAGGCTTTTTCTTCTCTGCAGCCCAGGATGGGCATTGCCAGTGCATTCTAGGGACCAAGTAGGACCAGATAAAAATATTTGTCCATTATTGAATGGACAAGTAATGACAATAGCTATTTTTTTTTTTTTTGCCCTGAATTGATAAAAAGGTAAATACTACAGTCTCTATCATTAGCAGTTACTAAGGGACACTGATTCAAAATTTCCTTGATATTTGGAAAGACTTGATCAAGCATAACATTAATATTGTCCTTCATTACACTTACTGGACCACGAAATCCTGGAGGGCCAGAGTTTCCTTTCCACCCCTGTATTGAAAGATAGTTAAAAATTATGAGCACATGAATCAAAAGTATTTACATGTTCTAAGTATACTTAGAAACAAAAATGCATAGTTAAACAAATCTATGCTGAAACTGATGTTATTTCTATGAAATGTGCAAGTCAAATGAGCCTGAAAGGGACATTGACTTTTGATTATTTCCTGGAGGGCCATATCTGAGGCAGAAATCCTATCTACAGGGTCTGGAAGAGGCGGCTCTTGTTCTCTAGGTTTCCTCCACGTCACTCCCTTCAAAGGAAGTTTGCATCGTTGCATGCTCTCCCCGTTCACACCTGGACTAGAGGCAGGGAAGCCAGGCCATGAGTTGTAGGCAATTCCCAGTGTCCCAGCTACTGTCAACCTCTCTTACTGAAGCGGGCATTCCAGAATTCTACAGGAAGCCATAATATCATAGGATAAAAATCTTGACTCTGGATAAATATACGTATATAGAAAAATTATTTGAAATCTGTAACATGTTGTCAGAAATAAATCGATGTGAAACACAGTCCACAGTTCACCACTGATGACCATTCGATTCATCGTGACCCAGGTTGCGACTCACAGGGTTCAGACCATGCTTGACCTCCGACGAGCCGATACGTCCTCCAGTCATAGGTCCCTTCCAACTCCTTCTCATGGGAAGCTGAAATCTCACTGGTCCTAAGCCAGCTTCCACTACACAGAACAGGTTTAACATCTTTCCCTTCAAGTGTTTAAATAAAGCTGTGGCAGCTTATTCCTTTCTTATTCCTTTCCTTATTCCTTTCTTCCTTACAAATATGCTGAGGTATTTTAGTGAACTCTGACTGAAGTTGCTTGCACCGAGTTTCAGGATGTGGGGAGGAAAACAGTGAGAAAACCCAACCAACAATAAAAGCTGAAAGCAGATGTTAGGAAGGGAATTACCTTAACGCCATCTTCACCCCTTAACCCAGGGAAACCCCTGTCGCCTTTGGCTCCCTAAGAGAAGAGCAAAGTGGAGAGATCAGAAGACACACTGATAATCAATTTCTTCTGCAGCAAGCAAAATGCTTTAAATTCCTTTTTAGGGGGGAAAAAAGGGGTGTTTGGATGACCTCTCTCTACCGAGAGGGTGGAACACTAAAAGGGCATGCATACTCAGCCGCTCAGTTGTTTCCGTCTCTGCAGCCCCATGGACTGTAGCCCACCATGAGTGACTCTCAGAAACCCTCTTGGTCTAATAGGACTGACTTTCATTACATCAGTGGACCAAGTCACGTCTTTACCTCAGTGCCAGGGAAACCGGGGGCACCATCTTTTCCAGGCTTTCCCTAAAACAAAAACAAAAGAAAAACATGTAATTTACGGATGCTTTAGTAAACACGAAAAGCTTAAATGATGCGATCTCTTGATCTTAGGCAAGAGAGGCTAACTGAGGTTTCCCTCAGTTATTAGAAGGAAAGACTATTCATTGCAGAACTGACGATGACCTTCTGCCAGGAAAGGCAGAAGCCAGTCAGACTGGGAAGTCAGGGAGGGTCACGGCATTCTCCAGGCAAGAGCTAGACATGACTGAAGCAACTTTGCACCCATACACTATTCCATTGAATATAGGTACCACATCTTTATCTATTCATCTATCAACAGACATGTTTTTCCATGTCCTGGCTAAATTAAAGTTAGCTATCCAAGCTTAGAAAAAAAATCAGGGAAGCACTGAGCAGAGAAGTAAGCAGGAAAATTCAGAAAGAGAGAGGTGTTCACAGTCAATGTATTTATTTGCAGTGTTGGCAACTCCCTGAACTGCAGATGTGCATATATTTAAATATACATATAAAAGGAATTTTACAGGATTTAAAGAGACAGAGCTGTTTATTATGGCACTTACCTTCCATCATAAAATTTAAAATAACATTAGCTGAATATTTTTCTTAGAAAAAATATACTTTTCCCAGTGTATGATATTTAGAATTTTTAATTAATTAGAGTGCTGCATGCTGAGTACTATGGGCTAAGTCATTTTAGTCCTGTGTGACTCCTTGTGACTCTAGGGGCTGCAGCCCGCCAGGCTCCTCTGTCCACGGGGATTCTCCAAGCAAGAATACTGGAGTGGGTTGCCATGCCTTCCTCCAGGGGATCTTCCTGACCCAGGGATGGAACTCTTGTCTCACGTCTCCTGTGTTGGCAGGCAGGTTCTTTGCCACTAGCACCACCTGGGAAGCCCCAAGCATCTTATACTTCCACCTATAAAGTCCTGAGTACTGACTAATTTTGGGCTTCCCTGGTGGCCCAGATGAATCCACCTGCAATGTAGAAGACCTGGGTTCCATTAATTTAGGCTGCACATGACACTGATTTCCAAACTCACCTGCAGGCCTGGTTCTCCAGGAGCACCTTTTTCTGATCCATAAGATTCTCCAGGTGGCCCCTGTATCAACGAGAGTTCGGTCAAGTTTTGTAAATTACTGATCTTTGACTTACACTGATTTTTATTAACTTTTTCCTTCCATTAAAATTTTTGAAATGATAGGTTATCTAAGTGAGACATCTTATTTATGAATATCAAATTAAAAACAGATGCTATAAAATCAGATGCTGAAGATAAATCACAGAGATGGGTGACAGGGTGCATGTAAATCAGTGCAGGGATTTCAGCTAGAAGTGGCCACAACATAATTCTAGGATCTATGATCCCTGCAGTAAAATGCTATCATGCTTTAGCTATTAGTAAGCCCTAAAGGTACATCAAAATATGCTCCAAGTGACATACAGAGGGTCCAGGGGGTCCCGACTGTCCCACGGCTCCCCGGTCTCCCTTCTCTCCCTTGAGGTCCTGTCACAAAAACAAGTGGAGGTCATCAGAAAGAGAGCAAACAAGATATTATTGACTACATTTGGAAAAGTCCTCTAGCTGTCCAATGAACTGGATTTTCAAGTTACATATACACCTCCTATTAATATTAACACATCACCATTTCTCACATTTTTAATTTTATACCCTTGAAACAATACACAATCATTTTGTGTGTTGCATTTTAGTTTTTGAATTGAGGTACAGTAGATTTACACATATTAGTTTCAGGCGTACAATGTAGTGATTTAAGATTTTTGTATATTATACTCCATTTATAGCTATTATAAAACATTGGTTATATTCCTGTGCTGTACAATATATCCTTTGAGATGTGTATAAGAGACAGGTTCAAGCTTGATTTGATCATTGAACAAACTAAGAATCAGAGAAGATAAAGACTTA
>SJYC01062372.1:0-22362 GCA_006408675.1 Madoqua kirkii
ACAGATTTCTCAGGAGCCAGGTAAGGTGATCTGGTATTCCCATCTCTTTAAGAATTTTCCACAGTTTGTTGTGATGGATCACCGTCAAAGGCTTTAGTATAGTCAGTGAAGCAGAAGTAGACGTTTTTCTGGAATTCTGTTGCTTATTCTATCATCTAGTTGATGTTGGCAATTTGATCTCTGGCTCGTCTGCCTTTTCTAAATCCATCTTGTACATCTGAAAGTTCTCAGTTCACATACTGTTGATGCCTAGCTTAAAGGATTTTGAGCATTACTTTTGAGCATGCGAAATGAGTGCAATTGTGCAGTAGTTTGAACATTCTTTGGCATTGCCCTTCTTTGGGATTGGAATGAAAACTGAGTTTCCAAATTTGCCAGCATACTTAGTGCAGCACTTTAAGAGCATCATCTTTTAGGATTTGAAATAGCTCAGCTGGAATTCCATCACCTCTCTAGTGATGCTTCCTAAGGCCCACTTGACGTCACACTCCAGGATGTCTGGCTCTAGGTGAGTGATCACACCATTGTGGTTATCTGGGTTATTAAGACTTTTTTGTTTTGTTTTTACCTTATTGGAGTATAGCTGATTAACAATGTTGTGATAACTTCAAGTGGACAGCAAAGGAACTCTGCCACATATATACACGTATCCATTTTTTCCCCAAACTCCCCTCCCATCCAGGCTGCCACATAACATTGAGCAGAATTCTTTGTGCTATACAGTAGGTCTTTGTTGATAATCCATTTTAAATACAGCAGTGTATTCCCCTTTCCTTCTCCCTGGTAATCATAAGCTTTTCTCTAAGCCTGTGAGTCTGTTTCTGTTTTGTATACAAGTTCACTTGTATCATTTCTTTTTCAATTCTGCATATAAGGGTATCATCAGATATTTCTCCTTCTCTGTCTGACTTACTTCACTCAGTATGACAATCTCTAGGTCCATCCACGTTGCCACAAATGGCATTATAAAATGTGTTGTTTACCAAGGAACCTAAAATATTTTGCCTACAAATAAACCATAGTATATAAATTACCCGCTCTCCTTTCTGTCCTAGCACGTTATCACCCATGTGACCCTGTAAGAAAAGACAAAACCAAATTATTTTTTTAATGAATACAAATATACAGTCTAAGTCCATTAAAGTTCCAATGTTTGTAACTGAACACTTACATTTTAATCGTAATGTTAAGATTGTAAAAGTTACTTTATTGTTTGGAGTAGAGTGGCAACATTTTTTTTTTTTAAGGAGAGATCTTAAAGTGCAGAAAGTTGAAGGGAATTACTTAAAAACGCAAGCGATGGCATGAAAGGGTGTGGGGTGGAGGAAGCCAGCTCAGAGGACCTTTTTTTTTTTTTTTTTTAGCTCAGAGGACCTTTTTTTTAAAGCCAGCCACCAGCTAGTTTTGAATCTGCTGGCTGGATACGTAACTTCATGATGCCCTGTTTTCTAGTCTTAAAAATAAGAGGGATGTGTAGCTAAACTTCAGGATTATGAAATTCAAAACTTAATAGAGAACTAAAAAGAAAATTCAAGCTAACCTGACTTCACTAGTATGTTAGAACATGAGCTAAGTCTAATGTGAATCATCTGTCTTCAGTAAATCTATCATTTCAACCAATGTTTCTTTGTTTCTTTGCTTCTGAGTTTGCAGATTTTCACGCCATTAGGCCACAAGATTCACTTAACCTGAACCTGTTCATCTCACAGAGAATGTATGTGTGTGTCTTTGTGTGTGTATATACATGCACATCAGTGAAAACTATAAATGTGAAAGCACCTTGGAAAGTACCCTACACACAAAGGCTTACCTGATAGTAAGAGATACTGTATTTAGTACTAATTTCCTGGTGAGGCTCAGCCCTCTCTCAACATTTCCTTACTTAAACTAATGAAGGCGATCAGACTATCCAGCCCCTAAATACACCACTTTGGCAGAAGAACTCTTTTGAGCTGAAGGCATTTGAGAAACAGGGAATGCAGAAAAAGTTCTCTCTCCCTGGGCCTCAAGGCTGGGCACAGATTTCCCCGTGTGAATGTCACCCTCCCCGCTCCTGTACACAGAAGAGAAGACAACTCATCATGGGCGACAACACCAACTTACACCTGCATAAGCAAATTTCACTGAAATAACCCTTATCTTCCACTAGTTTTCCCCATATATTTACCTGCCCACAATTTGTTGCCCCTAGAAGCTCACAACCCACTTCCTATGTCCTGATACTTCACCACAAATGTATCACCCTTTGTTAAAATGGTATACAAGCCTCTGGGTCTGATTGCTTCTTTGGGGTTTTCATTTCATTTCTGTCAGGTCTCCATATGCATATGAAATCAACCTTTTTTTTTTCTCCTGTTAACCCAGTCTCTGAACCTAAGAAGATAGAAGAAAAAGTTTTTTTTTTTTTCTCTCCCCAATCCTAACAGTTGGCTTTTGTAACAGAAAGACATGCAGGACCCTGTTTAATGAGCACATGAACAGTCATCTTTTATTTTCTAGTATGAGGACAGGTTGGTTTTGGGAAGCAGCCCAGTACAAAAATGTATAAGATAAAGTACTGGGAGACTGGCAGGACTATGAGAAATGGAAACTATGGACCAGGAATCCTTGCTCTTTTCCCAACAAGGAGCTCCTTAAAATTGAAATAAGATTCTTTGTATCAGAGATCAAGTTACTGAAGTGCAGGGAAAAGAGAAGAAAGAGATGGAGAACTGTCCCAGCTGGGGATTCTCCTGAGTCCCAAAGAGAAGGCCCAGCAGAGACCTGCAAGTGCAATCAGACTGAGTTGGCTTTTAGATGGGTTAGGATGTTCTGGCTGGTACAACATGCAGATTGCAATCTACCTTAGGTCCTGGAGGTCCCATGGTTCCTGGAAAGCCCTAGAAAAATCCATTAGTTAAAATTAGAGCAGGTAGTGCACCAAGCCTACAACTCTGTTTAAAATCTTTAAGCTATGATTCTTTTATTAGTTATAAAATCTGTTGCAATGGTGGCTTCATACTCACAGGGAATCCTGGAGGGCCAAGTGGACCCGCAGGTCCAGGAAAACCTGGAAGGCCTGGCAAACCCTTTAAATGAAGAAAAAAATTAGAGTAAGTTTAAATTTACTTCTTACTGAAGAACAATGTCCATTAGTTAAATGCCTTAAATTATTTTAGTAAAATCAGAGCATAATGTTTCCCATTTATACCTGCAGTTAATTTCAGTAAAGGCCATGTGCCATGTATAACTACCAGGACTATCTTGCTGGTACTACCTGGGGATACCACCATCCTGGTGGTTCTATTTCCAGAAAAATGACCAAAGTATTTGCTTTACTTTAGAAGACTTTTAAGAGTTTTAGAAAATTTTCCTCTCCCTGCCTCTCTGTCTCTCGCCAAGCATGCTCCTACCTCTGGATCCTTCCACCTGCTTTCCCTCTGCCTAGAATCTTCTTTCCCCAGATGTCTATCTCTATGACTCACTTCTGCTCCCTTTTCTTATCTTTACTCAAACATCCTTTCCATGGGCATTCCTGCATATCCAATCTAAAGCCACAACACTCTTTCTAACCAAGACACTTCCTATCCTCAATCCAACATTAATTTTTCTCCTTAGCATTTATTACTATCTAACACAACACATGGAAACGTTGTTGTTCATTTGCCCAGTTGTGTGAGATGGATGTGAGAGCTGGACTATAAAGAAAGCTGAGCACCAAAGAATTGATGCTTTTGAACTGTGGTGTTGGAGAAGACTCTTGAGAGTCCCTTGGACTGCAAGGAGATCCAACCAGTCCATCCTAGAGGAGATCAGTCCTGGGTGTTCATTGGTGGGACTGATGTTGAAGCTGAAACTCCAATACTTTGGCCACCTGATGCGAAGAGCTGACTCATTGGAAAAGACCCTGATGCTGGGAAAGATTGAGAGCAGGAGGAGAAGGGGAGGCCAGAGGATGAGATGGTTGGATGGCATCATCTACTCAATGGACGTGGGTTTGGGTGGACTCTGGAAGTTGGTGATGGACAGGGAGGCCTGGTGTGCTGTGGTTCATGGGGTCACAAGGAGTTGGACATGACTGAGCGACTGAACGGAACTAAATTGAACACAACACACAGGAAGTAATTTACATTTTGTAATATTTTCTCCTTTTAAAAGGCATGTGCCATGAGGGCAAGAATTTTGGTTAAACTGTTTTTGGGGATTTGTGCACAGTGGTATCCCAGAGCCTCAGTAGCTCCTGGTACCTAACTGGTAGGCAGATGATAAGAGGGATTTCTTGTAGAACTGAAGGTCCTTCTCTTGTACCTTCAGCAGTAGCACATTGCAGTACATTGCCAGTGCTCCACACACATTTAAGGGATACATTGTGTCCCAGATTGCTACTGTCTCCTCTTGCTAGATTCCTTGCCCTCAGCATTTGACCCCTTAATGCTTCCTAAGCAAACAAACAAGCACACAAGAAACAAACCAAGAGCCATCGACTTTTATGCTTTTTCTCAAAAGCCTATGACTGGGCTTCCCTGGTGGTCCAGTGGTTAAGAATCCATCTTACAGTACAGGAGACACCAGTTTGATCCCTGATCTGAGAAGATCCCACATGCCACAGGGCAAACAAGCCCTTGAGCCGCAACTACTAAGCCCATGTGCCGTAACTGCTAAAGCTCGCACCCCTTGAGCCTATGCACCACATCCAGAGAAGTCACTCCAATGAGAAGCCTGCACACAGCAGCTAGAGAGAGCTCGAGAGCAGCAGCAAAGACCTAGCACAGCTGAAAACAAGTAAATAAATAAAATTCTCTGCTGGCTTCTAATTGTATCACTGCTCAGTTTTGTAGCCCATCCATCACCAGCTGGCATGGCTCACTAAATGGATGTTCAACAGCCTTAACTCAAACTCTTTGACTTGCTCATGCAAATACCAACCTCTACTCAGAATGTCCACATATATTTCTGAATTAAGATATTTATGATTAATTAATCTGAAAGTTAGTACCAAAAGACTCCTTTGAATCAGGAAGTAAGGATATTCAGGGGAACAGCTGTTTCTTTGTATCTATTCTGGATCACCCTCAGGCTACAAGCATAGATATCAGAAAGCAAACTATTCAGCAGGAGGAAGACGCATTTAAATAAAATATTACTATCATGCATACTTTACAATAAGACTGTTATTTAACATTACAGTTTTAAATTGCATTCGATGTGGGATACAAACCTATCCTGGATTTTGACAAATACTAAGAGGAATATAACCATTCCTTAAAGCTTGGATGATTGAGACTTGAGAAGAGATTAAAATATATATATGTACAAAAGCATCTTGTTTATATGAGCTTAATGCATTTTCTTATAATGAGGTGAAAGTTTTAGAATAAAATGAAATATATAATAGGAGGAACATGAATGTGAAAAATATTTTTAAGAGGGTGAGAAAGATATAGAGAGAGGAAGAGAGATAGAGAAAGAAGAGAAAAAAAAGTGGAAAGAGACAGAGAGAGAAAGAGATGGAGAATGATAGAGACCTTCTCTGAAGTGTGTACCTGGAATCCAGGAGCTCCTGGCAACCCAGGGTCACCTTTTCCATCAAGGCCTACACCTTCTCCTTCAGCAGGAGCGCCCTTGAAAAGGAAATTCATCAAACATCAGCAGCATTTTATCTTCAAAACATCTTTAAATGATTATTCAAGGTCATACAGTTTCAAGGATAAAAGTGCTTCCAGGATATATAGTTACAGAAATGCTATAGGATTTTTGAGTTATTCTGTTTTGAAGAATTCAAAACATTTTCATGCTTTCTAAAACTGACCATTGGCTATAGAGGGAAGACACAAGAATAATAGACCATTTCCCAAGACACCAAAATGAGTGGCACTTCCTGATCTAGAATCTGGAGCCTTGAGCATAAGTTAAGTTCTCCTTTCCCAGACCTTACTTTCCTAAAGGATGATACAAAGCTTGCATTCCTTAAGACATATTTATGACAAGAAGTAGAAGATGCTCAATAGGAATGAATGTCATTTCTGAATTAATCATGAAATCTGATTTGTAATGACATATCTTAAGAGATGTGCCTTTCATATGTACAATTAGAGATTTTTCAACAATAACATGCCACAAATCACTTACCTTTTCTCCTTTCAAACCAATGACACCCTAGGGAAAAGAGCATCATATTAATAACTAGAGGCAAACCAAATACAGAACACTCCTGTACTGTCCTTCTCTCTGCTATTCTGCCTTCTCTTCCTGCTGCAAGCTTCCTATTGGCTTGTACATTTGCTCAAGTCTTTCTTATTATACAAAGTGTATATCAGTCGCTTAGTCATGAGACACCATGTGGACTGTACCATTAGGCTCCTCTGTGGAATTCTCCAAGAAAGAATACTGGAGTGGGTTGTCACTCCCTTTTCCAGGGGATCTTTCTGACCCAGGGATTGAACCTGGGTCTCTCACACTGCAGGCAGATTCTTTACCATCTGAGCCACCAGGGAAACCAGTCTCTGTCTGAATACACTGCCTCATCCTGTCTTACCTATCCTTCCTGTCATCTATAAATTACTCACTTTGTTCATTCCCACTTATTCCTTAGGCCTATATCTGCCTCCTGCCTCCATCTGTCATGGAAATGTTGTTGGTCATTTGCCCAGTTGTGTCCAACTCTTCACGAACTCCATGGACTGCAGCACACCAGGCCTCCCTATCCAATATCCCTTGCTAAAGTCTGCAATGACTTTGATGTTATAGAAACCAAGGACAAAACATTCATTCTTGTCTTACTGAACTTCTCAACAGCACTAAGAAGCTGTCTGTTACTCACCTTTACTGGAATTTGTTAAAACGGAGATGAGTCCAAAATGGAATCACTCCTGCTAAGTCCAGCGCAGAAAACCAAGACTTAATACCTGCCTTGACTATGGTTTTAACCTTCTCTGGGAATATGACCTTTGACCGGCCAACCTGGAACATCCAGGTCAGCACTAATAAGATACTCCACCCAACAGCCCCTTCAGTTCCCCTTAACAGGCTACCTTGTCTAAGACAATGCCTTCTTTGTTAATAGAACATTATTTGCTAAGAATGTCATATTTCCACTCTCTCTCTGACTTTAAAATCCTTTGCTATCTATGGCTGGAGGCAACTCTTTCCTTGCTGGATAGGAGACGGCTGGGTTTGTGAATCATCCAATAAAGCCAGTTAGATGGTCAGACTTACTCAGCTGAATTTTTGTTGTTTAACAATATCTTTCCTGGGCTTCCAGAATATACCCCTCTTGCTTTTCTTCTACTCCCAGGGCCCTTCCTTTACAGGCTCAATGTCCTTGACCTCCCTTCACATGCTAGAGCTCTCTAAGCCCCACTTGCAAGGCCCTTCTCTCGTCCATCCTTGAGTCACCACCGCCCATCCAGATGTCTCCCACTGTCTACCTCAAATCTCTACTTCAATGTCTCAAAAGCAAAACAAAGTCTCAAAGTGCAAACCCCAGTGCATTTATTCATTCCTTTCTCAACTACTGGGCTCCCCAGGTGGCTCAGTGGTAAAGGATCTGCCTGCCAATAGAGGAGATGCAAGAGACATGGGTTCGATCCCTGGGCCGGGAAGATCCCCTGGAGGAGGGCATGGCCACCCACTCCTGTATTCTTGCCTGTGAAATCCCACGGACAGAGGAGCGTGATGAGGTTGCAAAGAGTAGTCAAATGTCTACTGCTGACTGGCCACAACTTCCCCAAGGTCATGACAGATTTCTGTATACGATTGTTTCAAAGGAAACACCTTGTACTTGTACATCATGCCTTAGATGGGGAGTTAGAAACGTAAACTTACCGGTATCCCTGGGTAGCCTGGGGTCCCCCGAAGTCCTGGGAACCCTGGCTCTCCCTGGAAGACACATGACGCTTGTCATTCTTCTTAGTTGTTCTAGAACAGCCTATTGTGATATTTCCCCTGTTCCTTGCTTCCAACCCTGCAGCAGTAAATTTAGACAAAGTAACCCAAATTCCTCACAGCTACTGGATCATGAGGCTAAAGACTAGAAAACCATTATCTTAATTGAAAACAGGATTAGAATCTACTGTCTCTCAAATTGTGCATAAACGGCAAAATGGTAACTGTGCCAAGAACTTTTTAAGGGCTGCTTCCTTGACATGTTTGTAATTAGTCCTTTCATGGCCACCGTCCTGGGGAAAAGCTGACCGCAGTCAGGAGACAAAGGAGATGAGTGCACATCGGGAAGCTCAGATGTTCTCTTCCAACTTTGCATTCTAAGCTTTAGTTTCTGGTTTACAGTCAATCACAACCTCAGATGCAAATATCTGTTTGAGCCCTAGTCATCTTTCTGTGGGAGAACATGAGAGAACTTTCTTAAAACATAATCTGAAAGCAAGATGGGTGGAGGGAGGGGGAATTGGGTGCAGGCAGTCAGATGGCCCTCCAAACTCCCAGCTGTAAGATAAGTAGTCCTAGGGAGACAATGTAAATGTGAGAAATCTAATTAACACTGTTAATTTTTAAAAGTTAAGAGAATAAAGCCTAAGAATTATCACACACACATAATTTTTTCCTTCTTTAATTTCATAACTATAAGAGATGGTGAGCTCACTAAACATGATGGTAATCATATCATGATGTATGTAAGTCATTATGCTGTATACCTTAAACTTAGGTAATTCTATGTGCCAACTATATCTCAATAAAGCTGGAAGAATAAAGAAAAAAGCATGAGAAGAAAGAAAATCATCACCTTTCTGCACTGAAGACATACACCATTGGTTCTGGCCCAAACAACATTTCAAGGAAAGGCTAGGCCATTTCATTGCTATGTCACCCAGGTTTATTCATTTAGCAAAACACTAACTAACCATCTCCTACGGGAGAAGATACACACCTTGGAACCATTACATCCTGGCAAACCAGCAAGTCCATAAGGTCCAGGATGGCCTGGGATGCCCTAAAAAATAGAGAAAGTCTCAAAAAGAGAATATAATCAGGCTCTGGGCCATGTAGAAACAGCACAGAGCACACAGTGAGAAGAGATGGGCTAATTAAGATAGTTATTTAAGTATAAATGGTTATTTAAATAGTTAAGTAGTAAACTGGCTATTTTAGATAATTTAAATTAAAATCATAGGAAATAACATAGGCTAATTAAAACCATAAATTATCAAGTGAGATATATTATTTAAGATAAAGCAAAAGGTCTTTCTATACAAAATGAGTCCATTAACATGCTGTATTAAACTGGGGACAAGAAGAGAAGGGAAGTGTGCATAGTGGTAACTATTTGATTATTTTATCCTGTGCTATTAAGTAGATTTATCCTATTCTATTCTATTCTGTCTCATCCCATCCCATCCCACCCCAATCTATTCCATTTTATTATGCTTACATTTCAGGAAATATAATTTGACTTGATATCCTATAAATCCACACTCTTAACACACTATAATTCTGACGTTTTCATCATGTAGCCAAAACATCATACTCATTTTCTTGCGTTAGTGCTTTAACATCTTTATTAAAAGGAGCTTACTTATTATTCCATTTACACATTTTCTCACTACTTACTGGAAGTCCAGGAGGACCTGAAAATCCTGGTAATCCAGTTATTCCCTAAAGACACAGAAAAGAAGAAAGATGGCAAGAAAAAAATAAAAATGTTCAATCTGTAAACAAAATATGATGTATCATTCCAATAACCCCATTCTGTAACTAATTGGGAACAGCTAAAAGCAATTTGAAACACACAAAAAAGCTGGACTAACTTTGTAAATCTTACATTTGTATAACTTGTAAAAAGACATGATTAAGATCATTTTTGGCTTTTGGGGGGGATAGACTTTTTAAGGCATAATTTGCATAAAGTGCTCCAGTCTTCCACAAACAGATTGAGGAATCTGTTCTGGTGATTCCCACCCAACCAGACACAGAACCTCTCCACCACCCCCTACGTTACCCTCATGCAACATTCCAGTCGATTAATACCTAACCCCAAGTGAGTAACCACTATGTAGATTTCTCCCATTATAGACTGCTTTTACCTGCCCTTGAACGTCATCTACAGAAGCGGCTCACACACAACCTACTCCTTCGTGGCATCTGTATAACTTTTACAGTGCCGGGGTTCTTTTCACTTTTTAAAACAAGATTTTTCATCAAACAGGCGGGACAGACTGGTTGGACTACTAACCCTCACGCCTTTGGCACCAGTCAGTCCTGGAGATCCTGGAGAGCCCTAGATCCGAATGCAGAAAACAAGGTAAGCGCTGTGACAATTACTCGGCACTAATAAGCCCGTACATGAAAGGTCCTGGTTTTATTCACACGCCACACAGTTTTGCTCTTGCGATTATTTCATTGTTAACACGGTTCAATTGCTTGCTTGTTTCATTGGCGCTATAGTTATGTATCCGAAAGGACAAACAGAAATCCATTCATACCCCTGCTGCTCAAGGTGGGGGGCCCAACAGTAGCATCATCTGGGAGCTTGTTAGAAATGCGCCATCCTGGGTCTCCCCCACCTCCCAGACCTATTGATTCAGAATTTGCATTTCAACAAGATTTGATGATGATTCTTGCTCACATTAGTGTCTGAGAAGGGCTGCGGGAAAAGCCCCACATTAGCCAGACAGCTGCCGCAGGCTGATAAGGATGAATGACACAATTACAACGGCGGACGAGAATGGCAGGCAATATTTCTGTGCATGAGAACTACTTTATTAACAAAATGTGCCTGGCAGGCACAAATAAATAAATGGCAAGCCGAGAACTGCCTGAACCAGAGATAAACTTGCTTTGAACACACAATGAGTACACATGGAGGTCCTGGTTCTTAGAGAATAGCCCCAAACAAAACTGTTTTAACAAAACCACTTGTTGTGGAAGTTTCATTGTCATCGAAAAGTTTTTCTTCATTCCTGAGAGTTTCAGTGTGTTTTGGTATTTCTGATTATTTGAGGACAGGGTTGTTACAGAGACTTCTAAGACGGGACCGTCAAGGCCAAAGTCAGTCTTTCTTGTCTGAAGCAGAATTCCTAGGTGCGTGACCTTACCCCTCCTCTGCCAGGGGCTGACTGTAATCTGCAGATGCCAGAAGCGTGACTTGCAAGAAAAAATAAAAATGTTCAATCTGTAAACAAAATATGATGTATCATTCCAATAACCCCATTCTGTAACTAATTGGGAACAGCTAAAAGCAATTTGAAACACACAAAAAAGCTGGACTAACTTTGTAAATCTTACATTTGTATAACTTGTAAAAAGACATGATTAAGATCATTTTTGGCTTTTGGGGGGGATAGACTTTTTAAGGCATAATTTGCATAAAGTGCTCCAGTCTTCCACAAACAGATTGAGGAATCTGTTCTGGTGATTCCCACCCAACCAGACACAGAACCTCTCCACCACCCCCTACGTTACCCTCATGCAACATTCCAGTCGATTAATACCTAACCCCAAGTGAGTAACCACTATGTAGATTTCTCCCATTATAGACTGCTTTTACCTGCCCTTGAACGTCATCTACAGAAGCGGCTCACACACAACCTACTCCTTCGTGGCATCTGTATAACTTTTACAGTGCCGGGGTTCTTTTCACTTTTTAAAACAAGATTTTTCATCAAACAGGCGGGACAGACTGGTTGGACTACTAACCCTCACGCCTTTGGCACCAGTCAGTCCTGGAGATCCTGGAGAGCCCTAGATCCGAATGCAGAAAACAAGGTAAGCGCTGTGACAATTACTCGGCACTAATAAGCCCGTACATGAAAGGTCCTGGTTTTATTCACACGCCACACAGTTTTGCTCTTGCGATTATTTCATTGTTAACACGGTTCAATTGCTTGCTTGTTTCATTGGCGCTATAGTTATGTATCCGAAAGGACAAACAGAAATCCATTCATACCCCTGCTGCTCAAGGTGGGGGGCCCAACAGTAGCATCATCTGGGAGCTTGTTAGAAATGCGCCATCCTGGGTCTCCCCCACCTCCCAGACCTATTGATTCAGAATTTGCATTTCAACAAGATTTGATGATGATTCTTGCTCACATTAGTGTCTGAGAAGGGCTGCGGGAAAAGCCCCACATTAGCCAGACAGCTGCCGCAGGCTGATAAGGATGAATGACACAATTACAAGGCGGACGAGAATGGCAGGCAATATTTCTGTGCAGGAGAACTACTTTATTAACAAAATGTGCCTGGCAGGCACAAATAAATAAATGGCAAGCCGAGAACTGCCTGAACCAGAGATAAACTTGCTTTGAACACACAATGAGTACACATGGAGGTCCTGGTTCTTAGAGAATAGCCCCAAACAAAACTGTTTTAACAAAACCACTTGTTGTGGAAGTTTCATTGTCATCGAAAAGTTTTTCTTCATTCCTGAGAGTTTCAGTGTGTTTTGGTATTTCTGATTATTTGAGGACAGGGTTGTTACAGAGACTTCTAAGACGGGACCGTCAAGGCCAAAGTCAGTCTTTCTTGTCTGAAGCAGAATTCCTAGGTGCGTGACCTTACCCCTCCTCTGCCAGGGGCTGACTGTAATCTGCAGATGCCAGAAGCGTGACTTGCAGATTTCAGTTCGCCATTATAAACTGTCTCATATAGAAAATATTCGGAATGAAGACCTTTAAAAACCTGCAGCACCTTTTTAATCAGGTTTTAATATTCTCTGATTGCCTACCTTTGGTTAAATTATCATTTGTGGCTACATCTTTAGGCTATGGTCTTCCTAGGTGGTGCAGTGGTAAAGAATTTATCTGCCTGCCAATGCAAGAGACTCAAGAGATGTGGGTTCAGTCCCTGGGTTAGGAAGATCCCCTGTAAGGAAATGGCAATGCACTCCAGTATTCTTGCCAGGAAAATCCCGTGGACAGAGGAGCCTAGTGGGCTACAATTCACGAGGTCGGAAAGAGTCAGACATGACTGAGCACAGCACAGAACACAATACAGCCACTCTAAGCTAGAGTTTATTATATCAGTTTTCTGGATGAATGTTATGGAATACCTACACATCATGAAACCCACACAAAGCACCATGTGTTTACAACTATAATTTTAATCCATTACTGACTTCTAAAAGCTAAGGAAACCAGCAGAATGGAGTGCAGAAAACAGGCCAAATAGGGGTGAGTTAGCCTTCGGCTGACCTTAAGTCCGGGGCCGAAGTGACAAACTCCCCTCCAGGGAAGTGGAGGGAAATCTGAGACCACGCTCTGAAGGAATGTAGCAGAATGTTCAGACACTAACTGCTGCTGCTGCTGCTAAGTCACGTCGTGTCCGACTCTGTGCGACCCCATAGATGGCAGCCCACCAGGCTCCGCCGTCCCTGGGATTCTCCAGGCAAGAACACTGGAGTGGGCTGCCATGTCCTTCTCCAATGCATGAAAGTGAAAAGTGAAAGTGAAGTCGCTCAGTCGTGTCCGACTCTTCGTGACCCCATGGACTGCAGCCCACCAGGCTCCTCCATACATAGGATTTTCCAGGCAAGAGTACTGGAGTAGGGTGCCATCGCCTTCTCCAAAAGTCCCTTAGTCATGTCCAATTCTTTGTGACCCCAAAGACTGCCCATGGAATTCTCCAGGCCAGAATACTGGAGGGGGCTGCCTTTCCCTTCTGCGGGGGATCTTCCCAACCCAGGGATAGAAGCCAGGTCTCTCGCATTGCAGGCGGATTCTTTACCACAGAAATGACCATATGATGTCAACCTTTCCTACAACAGAGGATGCTTGGATTGGCAGCTTTTTCTGCACATGGTATCAGTGACCTGTGAATCGTTAAGTCTCTCTATGTGAATATCCTTTTCCAAGCATATTCTTTCTCTATAATCTCCTACAATCTGCTTATCAAATTCTTGCCCACCAGCTATCTCCACACCCTCCACCCCCACCCACATGCACACCCAATAAAAGAAACAATCATTTAAGTAGCCCATACCAAACCTCTCTCAATCCTGTCTGCCTTTTAGTCCTCTAAAGTACCTGAGTGAAGTGAGTGAGTGAAGTCAGGTCGCTCAGTCCTGTCCAACTCTTTGCGACCCTATGGACTGCAGCCTAACCAGGTTCCTCCTGGGATCCTGGGAACCGTGGGATTTTCCAGGGAAGAATACTGGAGTGGGTTGCCATTTCCTTCTCCACAGACACTAAGCATATCTGAAATCAGACACTAAATATCCAGAATCGAAACGACTCTTTTCATATCAGGATTAGAGAAAGGAGAAATGAAGTAACAATGCATACACGGATACAGGAAAGTAGAATCCCTGGACAACAGGAAGGCTTGCAGCTGTAGGGGTGGGTTTAACTTCTCTGACTGTAGGAATTTGATGCTGGCATCATACAGTCCTGGATTTGAACTCTGATTTTACCACCTATTAGCTGCGTAACCCAAGACAATTGCTTCAGGCTCTGAGTGTTAGTTTCCTCATCTCTGTGATGAAGATAATATGTCACCATCGTCATGACCAATGAGGTCAATGTGAGCAGTAAAAGAAATCCAGTCAAGAAGAAATGTCCCAGTGCCGCAGTGCCTGACTCAGAAAAGGGGGAGCACACTCACCGAAGCCGCCCACACCAGTCAGGCACCGCGGCAACCATTTGTGTGTTACCTTACTGTCACGCGAGGGTGTGTTCCCTGGTTCTTTGTCTCGTCACAACATAGACTTGGAGTGACGGACATTAAGGCCCTCGGCGCGTCACAGCTCTCAGGTCTTGGACAGACCGTGTTGTAGCCCTCTGGCAAATCAGTGCTACAGCTCTATTTTATTTAGAAGATAGCAGAAGAATCCATCCTCCAAGTGTGAGGGCATGCTAACCCAAAGATTTGAAGTGAAGAGAGTGGAGGAGCGTGTTGGGGAGGGAGAGGGGAAGAGGGAGAGAGAGAGAGAAAAAGAGCTCTAGCAGGCACGTGGGGGAGAGGGAGAGGGAGAGGGAGAGGGAGAGGGAGAGGGAGAGGGAGAGAGAGAGAGAGAGCGCGAGAGCGAGCTCTGTACAAGATATAGATGCAAAGAAGCACATGATTGGAAAGGACTGTCGGAAGAAAAAAATGCCAAGAGATAAAGTAAGTTTCTTTCTCATCCAAATAGCCTTTTCTCCTTGGAAAACAGCAGAAAATTAAGAAAGAAAATAAAGAAGCAAGGGGTAAATAATACTATTCTCTTTTTGTTAACACTCTGCAGGTGGCTCACTTGCATTAGACAATCTTTATGGTTCTTTAGGGTTTCTGAACAGATTTCTCCCCCTTAAATGGCGTCACATTTCCATGTCTCAGCCATGTGAGAGTAGGTAAGTCCACTGAGAGTGGATGAAATGCTGGAACCAGTGCATGAAAGAGGCCAGGGGAAATTAGTATGGCTTCAATCCCAATTTTCCTCCCAGTGCCCTGATTGTCCAGTATACTGGATCCCAATGGGTGGGAAATACTCAAGTTCTTAATAGGAACACATTAAAATCGAAGGTGGGAGAGAAGGATTTGATGGCAAAAGACTTCTGAGAGATTGCAGCTCTTATCATCTGATGGGAGCACTTCCTTTGACCTTCCTTGTTTTTGTAGCCACCGCCATTTTGGACTCCGTTTCCCTATTCTGCCTACCTAACGTTACGTACGACAGGAGGGACTGGTAAGGAACTATAAGCCACTGCCAACCGGCAGGTTTGGGAAAGGTCAAAAGGAGACACCGTGCAGCCTACCACCTCCCAGAATCCTCCGCGCTGGAGTCCATCTTGACGGAGCAATGCGTGTGCCACCAGGAAGGACCCTGAGTCAGAATGATTGGCCAGAAACAGCCCAGAAACTAACCCCATCACCATAAAACCGAGACTGCAAGCCACACGGCGGGGCAGTTCTCCTGGGTTCCCTTGCTCGGCTGCTCTCCACCCGGTGCCTCTTCCCAGTAAAGTCTTCTTGCTTAGTCTGCTCATGTGTTTCCTCGCACAGTTTACTTCCGAGTGTCAGACAAGAGCCTTGGAAGGGGTGCCCCTTCCTGCAACAAATTCACATGTTACCTAAATATTCTGTAACATCACTTAGGAAATTTAAAAAGATTTAAAATTATGATTTAAAAATTATAATCACCCTCCGCAACTCATTAGTTAGTTCATAGCTTCCGGGAAGCCAGCAGGCAGGGGAGTGACCCAGAGGGTGCGTGAGAGTCCAGGCCTGAGTCCAGGCTTAATTCCACAGCAGAAAAGAGCCATCAGCAAATCTAGTGGTTATGCAGTTATTTAGTAAATCCTCTAGGGCATTTATTTAAACAAAGCCCTTTGTTGTATCACAGACTTTAGGATAAAAATGTGTGACGAGTGTGAAGGGCGGTGGGCTCGGGTAAGAATCTTAGGAGGCCCGACACTGAAGAACCCAGCTGAGAAACAGGAGCCAGGGAAAGAAGGAAAGCTTTGGGAAGGGGAGAGAAGAGAATGGAGGGTTCCAGAAACAAAGGCCTGTGTTTCAAGGAGAAAAGAGGGAGCCTCACAGCTGGAAACAGCTGAGGGGTCGGGCCCAGACAAAGACACAGTGTATTCTCCACTGACCTTTCAGGGGTCGAGGGCAAAGTGGAGGTCATGGGTTTTCAGGGAGGGAGCAGAAGGCAAATTGTTGCTGGCTAAGGAGTGAATAGGAGATGAACCACGGCCTGTGTGGTTGGTTCTGAGGATATACCATCAGAATGTGATTCCAGTGGAAATTCCAGTGACAAGGATACAGGTAGAGGACAGGGCTTGAATGGAGGCAAAAAAACCTCACCAGGGGCCAATGCAGGTGTTCAGTTCAGTTCGGTTGCTCAGTCGTGTCTGACTCTTTACGACCCCATGGACTGCAGCACGCCAGGCCTCCCTGTCCATCACCAACTCCTGGAGTCTACCCAAACTCATGTGCACTGAGCTGAGGGTAGCATCCAACCATCTTAACCTCTGTCATATCCTTCTCTTCCTGCCTTCAGTTTTTGCCAGAATCAGGGTCTTTTCAAATGAATCACCTCTTCCATGCAGGTGTTCAGTTCAGTTCAGTTCAGGTCAGTCGCTCAGTTGTGTCTGATTCTTTTCGACCCCATGAATCGAAGCACATCAGGCTTCCCTGTCCATCACCAACTCCCAGAGTTTACTCAAACTCATATCCATCGAGTCAGTGATGCCATCCAAACATCTCATCCTCTGTCATCCCCTTCTCCTCTTGCCCTCAATCCCTCCCAGCATCAGGGTCTTTTCCAATGAGTTAACACTTCGCATGAGGTGGCCAGAGTACTGCAGTTTCAGCTTTAGCATCATTCCTTCCAAAGAACACCCAGGACTGATCTCCTTTAGAATGGACTGGTTGGATCTCCCTGCAGTCCAAGGGACTCTCAAGAGTCTTCTCCAACACCACAGTTCAAAAGCATCAATTCTTCAGGGCTCAGCTTTCTTCACAGTCCAATTCTCACATCCATACATGACCACAGGAAAAACCATAGCCTTGACTAGACAGACCTTTGTTGGCAAGTAATGTCTCTGCTTTTTAATGTGCTATCTAGGCTGGTCATAACTTTACTTCCAAGGAGTAAGTGTCTTTTAATTTCATGGCTGCAATCTCCATCTGCAGTGATTTTGGAGCCCCCCAAAATAAAGTCTGTCACTGTTACCACTGTTTCCTCATCTATTTGCGATGCAGGTGTGGAGACCCCTAAATCAGGAAGTAGGAGGACGTAGAGTTGAAGACTGAAAGATACTGATAGTCTTTTCTTTTTTTTAAATTGGAGTATAGTTGCTTCAAATTGTAGTGCTGGAGAAGATTCTTGAGAGTCCCTGGGATTGCAAGGAGATCAAACCAGTCCATCCTAAAGAAAATCAGTCCTGAATATTCATTAGAAGGACTGATACTAAAGCTGAAGCTCCAACACATCCTTCCAAAGAACACCCAGGACTGATCTCCTTCAGAATGGACTGGTTGGATCTCCCTGCAGTCCAAGGGACTCTCAAGAGTCTTCTCCAACACCACAGTTCAAAAGCATCAATTCTTCAGGGCTCAGCTTTCTTCACAGTCCAATTCTCACATCCATACATGACCACAGGAAAAACCATAGCCTTGACTAGACAGACCTTTGTTGGCAAGTAATGTCTCTGCTTTTTAATGTGCTATCTAGGCTGGTCATAACTTTACTTCCAAGGAGTAAGTGTCTTTTAATTTCATGGCTGCAATCTCCATCTGCAGTGATTTTGGAGCCCCCCAAAATAAAGTCTGTCACTGTTACCACTGTTTCCTCATCTATTTGCGATGCAGGTGTGGAGACCCCTAAATCAGGAAGTAGGAGGACGTAGAGTTGAAGACTGAAAGATACTGATAGTCTTTTCTTTTTTTTAAATTGGAGTATAGTTGCTTCAAATTGTAGTGCTGGAGAAGATTCTTGAGAGTCCCTGGGATTGCAAGGAGATCAAACCAGTCCATCCTAAAGAAAATCAGTCCTGAATATTCATTAGAAGGACTGATACTAAAGCTGAAGCTCCAACACGTTGGCCACTTGATGTGAAGAACCAACTCACTGGAAAAGACCCTGATGCTGGGGAAGATTGAAAGTGGGAGGAGAAGGGCATTACAGGGGACAAGATGATTGGATGGCATCACTGACTCAATGGACATGAACTTGAGGAAACTCCGGGAGACAGTGAAGGACAGGGAGGCCTGGTGTGCTGCAGTCTATGGGGTCGCAAAGAGTCGGACACAACCCGGTGGCTGAAACCAATAGTACTGCTTTACAATATCGTGTTAGTTTCTACTGTAGAGCCACGCAAATTACCTATCTGTATACACACAGCCCCTCCTTCTTGGATCTCTCGCCCACCACCACCCTCATCCTGTTCTTCTAGAGCATCAGTGTGCTGAGCTGAGCTGCCTGTGCTATACAGCAGCTTCCTTGCTGCTATATAGCTAATCTACACATCTTAGTGTAAATACATTGATATATCTACACTTTCATTTGTAAAGTAGATAGCTTGAAATAAGCAGTGGTTCTGAGGGCCCAGCTAAGACTGGAGCAGGAATTTACCATGGCATCCACCGTCAGAAAGAAGCTTAAGTGGACTGGGGTTTTTCCAAACTCATAGGCTAACATACCTTGGGTCCCTGTGGTCCAGGCAAGCCTTCGGGACCTGGGTATCCCTTCTGGCCGGGAGGCCCAGGGGGTCCTGGGAAGCCTTTCTCCCCCTGTTAAGACCAAAACAAGATAATACACACACAAAATACATTGATATATCTACACTTTCATTTGTAAAGTAGATAGCTTGAAATAAGCAGTGGTTCTGAGGGCCCAGCTAAGACTGGAGCAGGAATTTACCATGGCATCCACCGTCAGAAAGAAGCTTAAGTGGACTGGGGTTTTTCCAAACTCATAGGCTAACATACCTTGGGTCCCTGTGGTCCAGGCAAGCCTTCGGGACCTGGGTATCCCTTCTGGCCGGGAGGCCCAGGGGGTCCTGGGAAGCCTTTCTCCCCCTGTTAAGACCAAAACAAGATAATACACACAAGGAATAGCAATGCCCAGGAGTAAACATAACCATCATTTTCTTTTCTTTATGATATAATAACATTTTGCACATTTTTTTCTTGGAGTAAAAAAAAAAAGCACTCAACGCTAAGTGTGATAGAAACTGGAATGTTTCTGTTAGTATTTGTCTGTAGGCTTGAAAGCATTTGTCTTTGGTCTTCTGGAAACTCGACTTTTACCCACATGGCAGAACTACACGGAGCAGAGATTCAGGGAATCAAGAACTGAGGGGGAAAGCCCAGTGAGAAAGATGGAGGTTGGTGAAGGGTGTTTTTTGGCAGATGGAGAGAGAGTGACAATCAGGTTCAGGAATGTCTTGGGAGTGTGCATAATTGCTATGTGGCTCGAAAGAACAACACACAGGCTAGGAGTTTCAGTCTTTTCTTGATTACACAGGAATTAGTAATTCAATCTGCTATTTGTGGAGGAGATGCAGGAGAGATATCAAGAGTGGCAAAACCAAAAGTGTGCGCTACATAGTTAAGAGATGATAATATGGGAAAGCCCTTAGGGACCAGGGAGTAATTTTAGGCCCAGTAAGGGACATGGTTCTGCCAGCAAATGATCTTCCCATGAACACAGATCCTGGGAATACTCTTCAATAGTTAAGGCCACTGGTTTGATTCAGACAATCTAGCAGATAAATGGAAACTTAGATTTTCAAAACAGAGCAAGGCAGCTATTTCACATGATGTGCGCACACACACACCCAGTAAAAAGAGAAGCAGAAGAATTTGCTAGGCCCCTCTCAAGACTGCTACCTTCACACTTTGAACAGCATCTCACCCAGAGGAGGGATTCAATAAATGCTTCTTGAATGAGAGAATGAGTCATAGCTTTTCAACAGGGATCTGAACACCACTTTCACAGCTTCAGGGAAAACCCTAAATCAAACTACACACGAATCATAGAATACTTTAAGTATGGTAATTTTTATTGCAATTAAAGTGCAAATTATTTTGTCTAAAGAGCTTAAAATGCATTCTTTTCAAAATATTTTTAAGCAGTCGTCTTTGAATATTGTTAAGCAATTCATTAGCGTATCTGAGAAAAGGGTTTTGTAAACAAAGGAAAAATTTTAGTTCTGGCTCCGTCTTAATTATCACAAATTGAAAGTTAATGGAGCGAATTAATGAGATTTCACGGCACTCATTTTTTACTCCCATTCTGCAATGGAGCTACTTTGTCTAGCTGAATTTCTGCCTCGAGAGAGCGCTTGTGCAAGATTCTTCCACCAGAGGGCGCCCTTACACCAATGCTGCAGGACAAAATCTGCAGGTTTCGTTTGTGTCCAAGTGAGCGAATCACGCTGTTTTCAATTCTCTCGCCTTCAGCAACAATGTAAACAGGGGATACGAACGGGGATCATTCTCAAAAACGTTCTTTTTCTTTAACTTAATATTTTTTGTTTCCAGATCGAGAGAGTTACAGTAACTGCCCGAATTTATACCAGTTATCTGAAGCTCTCCCCCAAGGCTTTTCCACCACTCCAGATTGATATTTATATACAATTACTTTAAAATTGTTTGGGGGGAAGGACTTTCCTGACTGTTAACACCAGTGGTTAACACTTCACCTTCCAATTCAGGGAGTGCAGGTTCAGTCCCTGGTCAGGGAGCTAAGACCCCACATGCCTCCTGGCCCCAAAAAACCAAAATATAAAACAGAAGCAATATTGTAACAAATTCAATAAGACAAAAAATTGGATTTGGGGAATGGAATATGTTACTGCTGATCTGTCTGCTACCAACGAAGGAAGAGTGTGAATCGTTAATGAGCTCTACCGAGAAAAGAACCAGCATGAAGGTTTTGTTTTTACCTTCTCCCCTTTGGCCCCATCACAGAAGCACTGGCCTTTGTCTTTACAGATACAGCCCTAGGAAGAGAGAAAGAGAAAGGGTTTTGTTTAAAAATGGCTTAATAAATTCCAACTGACAGAACAAAAGCAAACATATTTTTCTGTTCTCTGAGCATCAAACACCATTTAGCAGGAGTCCTGTGATACCGTAGCAATTTATCAATCGAAACAGAGTAGAAAAGTGAGAAGGATATAGAACTTTCAGATAACTGTACACCATTTTTATTGTATTTAGGAATTTCAAGTGATTTATTCATGGAAAAGACCACGTCAGCTCTCCTTTTTTCCCCCCAGAACATGATATAGTTGAATCATATGAAATCGCCATTGTTGTAGGGAGAACGTGGTCTAATATGTGCAGATTTCTTGGTTCAACAAAATGAACATAGCTGAATTTGTATATATTAACTGATAATATCTTCTGTAGATAATTCTATAGGTTTCTTTCCCTGAAATAATGTTTAAGACTGAAAAAGGATGATCAGTATTCATCATGTATTTTCAAGAACAAACTAATTCAGATGTGTATAAGAGACAGGTGCCGCAGGAGGGAGGAGTCTGTGGTCCTGGGGCTGGCCTGGCTCTGCCACTCATTGCTTGCTGTGTGATCCTTGTAAATCGTGTGCCCTCATGGGGCCATGGGCTCATCTCTGAGGCTTCTGGAAGGTTCACTTTCAGAGTGCATGAAGTAGCCCCTTCTCAGACGCCACCTGTCATGACTCGTGGTCTCTGCCCTCGGGTGGGCAGAAGCATCCTTGGTGAGGACAGCCAGGCCCATGAGAAGGAAAGAAGGAATAGGGGCAGCTGGCTGGAGAGAGGGCTCATTCTCCCTGAGCCCAGCCAAAGACGGCACTTTTCTCTCTCCATCAGACTCAGCCAGAGAAGGGAGAGGAGAAAGGGGAACAAACTTTTGGGACTACCCTGGGTTAGCCCTAGCCAAGCATTTTCACAGAGTATCTTGTCTAGTTTCTAAGATAACTCAGGGAGACCCAAACTGAGGCTCAGAGAGGGAAAGTGACTTGCC
>SJYC01062373.1:0-24300 GCA_006408675.1 Madoqua kirkii
GGATTCTCCAGGCAAGAATACTGGAGTGGGTTGACATTTCTTTCTCCAGGGGATCTTCCTGACCCAGGGATCGAACCGAGGTCTCCTGCATTGCAGGCAGATGCTTTAACCTCTGAACCACCAGGGAAGCTCAGTCATATATATATACACACATACATGTATATATTCTATATGTATGAATTCTGAACAACTTTGTTTGAAGTGGGAGAGAAAGAAACTAGCAGCTTTGGCTATTTTAACACATGTTAAAATTAACACAAGGTTAATTAGTTGTTAGTTGCTTGGATATACACATTTTGAGGGGAAAAATTTTTAAACCCTCAGAAGAACTGAAAAGCAGTATAATGAATACCTGTATATCTTTTCATCTAGGTTTCCCAACTGTTAACATACTCTCCTAGTCATTCCAGCTGTCACTTTCTCTCTGTTTCTCTCTCTCTCTCTCCACACACACACACACACACACACACACACACACACTTCCTTGCCATTCCATTGAAAAGTGGACTGTAGACACCATGACACTTCACGCCTAGCACTTCTGCATGCATCTCCCCCAAACAAGAGTATATTTTTATTCAGTAGCAGCATCATTTTCAAACCTAGGAAAGGGACTCTGATGCAATGACTTCGTTACTATTGATAGCTCTTAAACAAGATCTTCAGCTTTCCAAGGCTCTTGACGACCATTAGAAAATGAAAAGCTATTTGATTTTTAACAAATCTTTTCATACCAGAGATTTAGTCTCAATCAATGAGTTCACCTCTAATCAATACATGAGGGCTGAACAAGTGACTGTAAGAGATCCAAGCGGCTTTAGAGCCCACACGACTGCACCCAGAGAGCAGGTATGGGGCTCTGGTACCCGCTCTCCTGTGTTCCCTTGAACCCCCTGCTGTCTGGGGACTGTCCTCCCATCGCCACCCACAGCAACACCCATCCCGGTGCACTGTCATCAGAATCACGGCCCCTGACTCTTTACATTATTGTCCTTGAGTTTGGGTCTTGAAACTTCACGGGTGACACATTTGTTTTTATTTGGTTTCATGGTTTTCACATGAAGGTAGAAGTCTTATTTTGAAGGAGGAAGAGAACAGGTTCTGTCTTGGAAGCGGGACTCTATCTTGGGCTGGACAGTGGACTTTAAGATATATGCCCAGTATCTACGGAAATGACATACCAACTGGAAAGCCAGACCCAAGGCTCGTACCTAGACTCTCTGTCACCTAAAAGAATACCCTAATTATCTGTGTAGCCGAATAGAATCATACATTTTATTATGCTTATTGGGGTATCACCACAGGCCTATTGATAACTGTCCACTGTTTATTACCTAGGCTTAAGGCATATGAATCATGGGTTAACTTTAATTGTATTTTTCTTTTTCTTTTGTTCAGACTAGTTTCAGGGAATTTGTGGAGGCAGGTTTGTGTACATACACTTAGGGTACATAAGGTTTTCACAAAAACTGGTCAGGGTCCTTGGCTAAGAGGAGACTGCTTTGGGCTCGCTGGTGTAATAAACTGCACTCCACTATCTGGATTGTACTTCTGAGTGAATTTGTTTTCCAGAACACGTGGCTACAACAATTTGATGGTTTGGAGCTAGCTGGTTGGTTAGCTTAAGAAGTTAAAGTGAGGAATCAAAAACAGATAGACAAAAGATCCATGAGCACTTTAGGTATTTTAACTTAAAACGTGCACACCAATTCTTCAGTCTTGGGAAATAGGGCCCAGGTCCCTTCTTTGGGAATGGGGCTGCTGTTTAGAGGTCTATAGCATCATTTTTTGCTAAGTCACACCCATTATGTAATGTTGCAGAAACCAGTACTCGAGAAACCACCTCGGAGAGTGGGAGAACTAAGGTTTATTATGTCAGCAGGCTCGGAGAAGTTAACACTCCAAGCTCTGAGCCCTGAACAAAGGGATTACAGAGTTTTTATAGACAGACTGTAGTGGGCAACATTCACTGTTAATAGGCTGTTTAAACGAAGGGGTTTCGTGTGCATGAGAACAGCAGTCAAGAGGAGGAAGGGGATGTCTGACCTGGACCTGAATAATTAAGCAGGTTTGCAGGGACTGGACAATTGCAAAGAGCAGGACAAGGGTGAGTGAGGTAAACCCCAGTTCCTAGTATTGCAAGTCCCCACTTTCTGAGACTACATGACCTACGTGATCTAGACTCTGCAAGGGCCAAGCTCAGTTACAGAGACAGAAGGAGAAAGGGGTCAAATTTTAACTTTTCCTCTTCAGAATCACTGACATTTCTAGTTTGGATTTTCTTGGAGCAGGCCAATTGCTTAAAGATGCTGGTGATGCAATCTGAGTATAGAGTCCTTCTAGATACGAATCCATGTTTCCCTCTAACTTTTTAAATGTTGTCTCAGCCACTTTTAATTGAACAGCAGTTTCTTATCAGTTTTCATCTTATCAAATCTTCCAAGCTAGTTTTCACAGAAACATGTCTTTTTCTACATGTCTTTTTCTGTATTTGTATTTAACCAATTTGCTATTTAATATTTAATTAGATGACTTTATTATAATAATTACTACTGGCAGAAGCAGCTAACTCTTGGCAATCACACACCTCCACCATGGAGCAGGCGACTGTCGGTGAGCTGGGAAAGCCTAGGAGTGTCAAGGGGGAGGCGGGCACTGGCGCCCATCAGTCTATTGTATACCAGGTATGGAGAGTTCTGGTTAGAGGCTGACCGCCAGGAGAGTCAGTGGAAGGGAAATCACCCGGCCATCCACCCATCCGCCGTGTCACCCACGTGTAGACGTTCAGCACTGTTGGCAGGACTCCAGAACCAGTCTGGGGCTGTGTTTCTGGGCCCAGGTGAGCAGAACTGCTCCACAATTTTTCCACCTTGAATTTTCAGTGAAATTGGCAAGGCATGGCCTGGCTGTATATCTGCACAATTGAACTGACTAGGACTTCAGAGGCTGTGAAGTTGCTGACCTGTGGATGCTCCAGCTGATTGAGTTAACTCAGAATTACCATTGGGCAGCTATCTGGCTGATGCTCAGCTGCTTCTCTGGAAGCAGGGAGCCCAGCCCAGGGCCATGTGAAATAAGGCATGGCACTGTCTTTGGATGGTGGTGACAGTAGCCTCAGACTCAAGAGACCCATTTCTCTTAATTGTACTGCTTTTCTTAAAATAATTTTTTTTAATGTTTGAAATAAATTTTTAACTCTGTGAATGTGTTTTAATAATTCAATAATTCAGACAGATTAGTTGACTAGAATATAACAGTGGCCATATTTTCATTTTTGTTGCATTTGATCCACTTTTTTGGACTCACTGTTGAAACACCATGATTATATTAACATAACATAACCCACTAATTACTACTCAAATGCCGCTGCTGCTGCTGCTGCTGCTAAGTCGCTTCAGTTGTGTTCAACTCTGTGTGACCCCATAGACGGCAGCCCACCAGGCTCCCATGTCCCTAGATCCTTTTAAAACCAGTATAGCCAAATGCTGTGAACTATTAAGAAAGTATAATTATGGAAACTTCTTAAGTACCATTTTAATGATTTTTTCCACTTCCAACAATAAAGTACCTCTTAGTTTCCATGTACCTTAATGAAGTAAGAAATCATTCATCAAGAGCAGAAAACCCTTAATAGTGATTTTCTGACTTTTCTCCTAATCACATCAGGAAGTAATCCAGGATTCCATGATATTTTACACTGTTGCATATTGAACAGTTAAACTTGTGAGACCCTTAAATCTTGTAGCCTATGAAGCCCCCAAATCATAGGCCTTCTGCTAAATATGTACGGGATCTATTTCCAGATTTGCCAGCTACTATCTGGAGCTTGACAGAGTGCCTGAGGAACTATAGATGGAGGTTCATGACATTGTACAGGAGAAAGGGAGCAAGACCATCCCCAAAAAAAGAAATGCAAAAAAGCAAAATGGCTGTCTGAGAAGGCCTTACAAATAGCTGTGAAAAGAAGAGAAGCCAAAAGCAAAGGAAAAAAGGAAAGATATACCCATTTGAATGCAAAGTTACAAAGAATAGCAAGGAGAGATAAGAAAGCCTTCCTCAGTGATCAGTGCAAAGAAATAGAGGAAAACAATAGAATGGGAAAGACTAGGGATTTCTTCAAGAAAATTAGAGATACCAAGGGAACATTTCATGCAAAGATGGGCTCAATAGAGGACAGAAATGGTATGGGCCTAACAGAAGCAGAAGATATTAAGAAGAGGTGGCAAGAATACACAGAAGAATAGTACAAAAAAGATCTTTACGACCCAGATAATCACAAAGGTATGATCACTCACCTAGAGCCAGACATCCTGGAATGTGAAGTCAAATAGGCCTTATGAAGTATAACTACGAACAAAGCTAGTGGAGGTGATGGAATTCCAGTGGAGCTGTTTCAAATCCTGAAAGATGATGCTGTGAAAGTGCTGCACTCAATATGCCAGCAAATTTGGAAAACTCAGCAGTGGCCACAGGACTGGAAAAGGTCAGTTTTGTTCCAATCTCAAAGAAAGGCAATGCAAAGAATGCTCAAACTACTGCACAATTGCACTCATCTCACATGCTAATAAAGTAATGCTCAAAATTCTCCAAGCCATGATTCAACAGTATGTGAACCGTGAACTTCCATATGTTCAAGCTGGTTTTAGAAAAGGGCAGAGGAACCAGGGATCAAATTGCCAACATCCACTGGATCATCAAAAAAGCAAAAGAGTTTCAGAAAAACATCTATTTCTGCTTTATTGACTATGCCAAAGCCTTTGGCTGTGTGGATCACAATAAACTGTGGACAATTCTGAAAGAGATGGGAATATCAGTCCACCTGACCTGCCTCTTGAGAAACCTGTATGCAGATCAGGAAGCAACAGTTAGAACTGGACATGGAATGACAGACTGGTTCCAAACAGGAAAAGGAGTACGTCAAGGCTGTATATTGTTACTGTGCTTATTTAACTTATATGTGGAGTATATCATGAGAAACGCTGGACTGGATGAAGCACAAGCTGGAATCAAGATTGCTGGGAGAAAGCAATTATCTCAGATATTCAGATGACACCACCCTTATGGCAGAAAGTGAAGAACTAAAGGGCCTCTTGATGAAAGTGAAAGAGGAGAGTGAAAAAGTTAGCTTAAATCTCAACATTCAGAAAACAAAGATCATGGCATCCAGTCCCATCACTTCATGGCAAATAGATGGAGAAACAGTGGAAACAGTGGCAGACATTTTTTGGCTCCAAAATCACTGCAAATGGTGACTGCAGCCATGAAATTAAAAGATGCTTACTCCTTGGAAGAGAAGTTATGACCAACCTAGAAAGCATATTAAAAAGCAGAGACATTACTTTGCCAACAAAGTTCCATCTAGTCAAGGCTATGGTTTTTGCAGTAGTCATGCATGGATGTGAGAGTTGGACTATAAAGAAAGCTGAGCACTGAAGAATTGATGCTTTTAAACTGTGGTGTTGGAGAAGACTCTTGAGAGTCCCTTGAACTGCAAGGAGATCCAACCTGTCCATCTTAAAGGAAATCAGTCCTGAATGTTCATTGGAAGGACTGATGTTGAAGCTGAAACTCCAATCTTTTGGCCACCTGATGCAAAGAGCTGATTCATTGGAAGAAACCTTGATGCTGGGAAAGATTGAAGGTGAGAGAAGAAGGGGATGACCAAGGATGAGATGATTGGATAGCATCACTGACTCAATGGACATGAGTTTGAGTAAACTCTGGGAGTTGGTCAGGGACAGAGAGGCCTGGCGTGCTGCAGTCCATGGAGTCGCAAAGAGTCGGACACAATTGAGCGACCAAACTGAACTGAACTGATCTGGAGCTTTGGGAAAATGACTTAATCCTTCCAAGTTACATCACCTGTAAAGGAAGACAGTAAGATCTATCTTTACACAGAATGCCCTGCATTCCGTACCAGACTCAGTCTTTGGGGGGTGCTACCCTCTCCTTTTTCGCTCCACTATCTTGTATCAAAGGACATTCATGTTAATGTCTGATATGCTTTTCCAAACAAACCATTTCCTTCCCAGGTAGTTCTTCCTGAAGTCATTTGTCTGGTATCAACTGTCCTGAGCAATCGTCAGAGACATCAAAAAGTATCATTTGTTAATAATCATCTTAGAGTATATTGAATATATTAGTTAATTCACCAAATATGACTTGTACATGAGCACAGAAACAACTTGTTTTATTTAACAAAATAAACTGGTGTTAGATACACCAGTGCTACTGGGTGCTTATAAATGAAAGGTGGCATATCAAATATGTTACAAAAGTAGGAAGCAATTTTGGGCACGCTGAACAATCAGCTCTCACACTTTGCTCTCTGTTTCAGCTTCCACCGTGACCATGTATTGCCTGCTGTCTGCCTTATGTTTCAGAGGTTAAGGGCACTGCCTTACGGCAGACTTCTTAGGTCTAAATCCCAGCTCTGCCCAGCCACCCATCTGACTCTGGGTGAGCTCTGGTGCCTCAGTTTCCACATCTGTAAAATGGGGTCAAGTGGGTTACCTCTTAGAGGAATGCATAGGATGCCTGCAGAGGGCTGTGAAGGAAATCAGAAGTGTCACCCCCAAACCTGCTTCTTTGATATACAATTATTTTGAGTTGAAGGCAACTAAAAATCACTAAATGCAGAAAAAACTCCTCCCTTTGTTCTTAAATTCAGGAAAGAAATTTAATAATTTAATAAAAATAGACTTTATCAGGCCAGAGAGGGCACTAGAGGAATCTGTATACAAACCTTGTTAATCTAGTCCTATCTTCTGGTTGCTCCTTCACCCTTCACTACCTCTAGCCCAAACCCCTTTGTCTAATCAATTCTTCACAAATTCACTGCTTCTTTGTCTAAAAGATCTAAATGCTTCCTCCTCTGGTCAGTTCTGCAAAGACTCCCAGGCACATATATAAAAAAAAAAGTTTTAAAAAATACCTGTATGTCTCTCTCATGTTAATCTGTTTTTCTCAATTTAATTTTCAGACCCAGCTAGGGACCCTAAAAGGGTCTAGGAAAACATTTTCCTCACCTTTGCAAGCACACTCTTTACCCTTTAAGCCACCAGGGAAGCCCTTAGCTGTTACAGAGGGCAATCAAGAATGTAGGGTATTACTCATTTATTAGCTTAATATTGCTATTCAGATGCTTGTGAGTTGAGCGCTTATTAGATTAACTAGCTTGCAAGTAGGAACTGTGTCTCACAAAATTTACATTTCTTCAGCACTGGCAGGCAGTAACAAAATTATCTAATTTCTACTCTTCAGGCTAATGAAGGATCTAGTTATGGGCATACCTTTTAAATATTTTTCGTTGAATGGACCAGGAAACAATTTCCAAGGGAAGCTTGAGTGTTTCCCCTTTCTACGCTTGAAGCATCACCCATCGCACACGCAGGCCCCGTTTCCCTGCATCCCTGTGAAACAGCCGTGCGCAGCCCTCCCTCGGGGCGCCCCTCCCCCACACCCAGCCCAGCCTGGTTTAGCAGAAGGGGAAGTTGACAGCGTTGAAAGCTGGTTAACACTCTACTGAGCAGCTCTGTTGATTTTGCATTATGATTATTGACCCTCTGCCCAGCCAATAGCCTGAGGCCAAAGTTTCTGTGTGTGAAAAGAAGAGCTGACAGAGTGCGGGCGGCCGTGCCAGACAGACTCCACGAGCTGCTCTTTGCAGGGTCCCTCCATCTGCGTCGGGCTTCCCCGGTGGCTTGATCGGTAAAGCGTTTGCCTACAATGCGGGAGATCTGAGTTCAGTCCCTAGATTGGGAAGATCCCCTGGAGAAGGCAATGGCACCCCACTCCAGTACTCTTGCCTGGAGAATCCCATGGATGGAGGAGCCTGGTGGGCTGCAGTCCATGTGGTCGCAAAGGGTCAGACACGACTGAGCAACTTCACTTTCACTTTTCACTTTCATGCACTGGAGAAGGAAATGCAACCCACTCCAGTGTTCTTGCCTGGAGAATCCCAGGGACGAGGGAGCCTGGTGGGCTGCCGTCTATGGGGTTGCTCAGAGTCGAACAAGACTGAAGCGACTTAGCAGCAGCAGACTGATGGCTGCTGCGTGGCAGGTATTCTCTCCTTCCTGAGTTCCCTCAGTGCTGGGACATCCTTGTTTACTGATATGGCTGTAATATTTACTGAAATATTCCATTCTCACATACCTATAATCATTAACCAGCAGGTTTTTCTTCTTGCCCTAAAAGGTTCTGAGTTCAGTAAAACTATGAGGTCTTTGGCATTCATGTAAGATGAGCAGACTCTGCAGAATTCCATGTAATGGATGCTGTGGAGAAAACGAGCTTCAATGAGGACTCTAATGATACCAGTAGGTAACATTTAGGGAGCAATGCTCAGGGTGCGTTGCCTAGTATGTGGTCTGATGGACATCTGATAACAGCTCTAGGAGACAGGTGTCATAATTAGTCCCTTCTTCTAGATAAGGTGGCTAGGAGATGATGAAGAGGCTAGAGGTGGTCAGGAGTGGAGCTGGGGAATCCAAACCCAGGTGGTTTGACTCAAGCCATAGTCTCAACCCTATGTCCTGTTTTAGTGTTGACCAGCTCTGTGGGCCACTACAGCTTCCTGACAGCTCAGTGGTGAAAACAAACCTGCCTGCAACGCAGGTGATGCTGGAGATGTGGGTTCCATCCCTGGATCGGGAAGATCTCCTGGAGGAGGAAATGGCAACCCACTCTAGTATTCTTGCCTGGGGAATCCCATGGACAGAGGACCGTGGTGGGCTACAGTCCATGGGGTCGCAAAAGAGGTTGATATGACTTAGCAAATGAACAGCACCAACAGGGGGCCACTGAGATTTCAGGGGAGAGAGAATACACATCTCCTGTCCTCTGTAATCAGATCCCAGCAATAAGCATACTATGACTATTCATGATAACATCGGGGTGGCCCAGGGAAGCCCACAGGTCAGATTTAGTCTGCCTTCTGTATCTGTGCAGCCTGAGAGCTAAGGATGGCTTTTCAATTTTCAAATACTTGAAAGAAAATTAAAAGAAAAACAGTAGTTTGTTATCATGAAAATTATGTGAACTTGAGATCTCGGTGTCTGTAAATAATTGTGTTTCATCACTACAATCTCTGTGGGATTGTTTTCTGTCTTGTTATATGGGTGGGCTTCCCGGATAGCATAATTGGTAAAAAAAAAAAAAAAAAAATCCACCTGCAATGCAGGGGATCTCAGTTCAATTCTTGGGTCAGGAAGATATGCTGGAGAAGGGATAGGCTACCCCCTCCAGTTTTCTTGGGCTTCCCTTGTGACTCAGCTGGTATAAGAACGCACCTGCAATGTGGGAGATATGGATTTGATCCCTGGATTGGGAGGATCCCCTGGAGAAGGGAAAGGCTATCCACTCCAGTATTCTGGCGGAGAATTCCACAGACTGCATAGTTTATGGGGTTGCAAAGAGTCAGACACAACTGAGTGACTTTCACTTTCACTTTCATCGAGGTATCTACCTAATATCCTTGATTTTTGCCTCTTGAGCATTTAAGGAAGAAAACCTGTTAACCACTGGTGTGAAAGACCTCGATTATATTTATGTGTTAGTACAAAAGTTACATTAAAAGTATTAAAGGAGAAGCCAAGGAATTTAGCAGCTCTGAGCTCCAGTGAGAGAGAGTTTTCTGCCTCCACATGTCAGACAGAATTTCTTCCTCCCATCCCCCTTCAGCTGCCTCTCCTTTCTTCTGTCACTCTTCAGTCCAAGCTAATGCAGTTTGGGGATTGGAAGATTCGTGCAGATCATCTAATCCAAAAGTTCCTAGTGCTTTGAAACTTGAAAAGTGAAAGTGAAGTCGCTCAGTCATGTCTGACTCTTTGCGATCCCATGGACTGTAGTCTACCAGGCTCCTCCGTCCATGGGAGTTTCAAGGCAAGAGGACTGGAGTGGGTTGCCATTTCCTTCTCCAGGGACCTTCCAGACCCAGGGATCAAAGCGACGAATCCTGAGTTGTGGGCAGACGCTTTTACCGTCTGAGCCAATAAAATAATTTTTAAAGTGGACACCAACAAAGGACTATCCTATTTGTAATTTACTAGGTAAGGGTAATGACCTTGTGTGTATGTGTTCACTTGTGTCTGACTGTTTGTGACACCATGGACTGTAGCCCATCAGGCTCCTCTGTCCATGGAATTTTCCAGGCAAGAATCCTGGAGAGGTTGCTATTTCCTACTCCAGGGGATCTTCCCAACCCAGGGATCGAACCTATGTTGCTCGCATCTCCTACAACGGCAGGCAGATTCTTTAGCACTGGGAAGCCCATCTGACCATCTACAGCCACAAACAAATCCACTCTCTCCCTCCTTAATCTAGCTTCTACCACTGTCATCGTTCTGTCAAAATAAATGAATTTGAAAAACTATAAAGGAAGCAAGTAAATGCTCACAGAGTACAAGATGTTCCTTTAATATGAAAACAAGTAAATTTTTCTTCGTAAAAGTCTCTGTACTGTTCTTGTTTTTCTCATTTGCCTTAGTTTGGTGAAAGTTTGCACAGGTATGAGTTTGTGATGTGCTAAACTAGTCATGACTGCCCACTTCTCTGCCCCCCACCCGCTCTGGTCAGCCACTGCTTGCTTAGTGATCTATCAATGGGTGGTTTTTCCCTTTGAGAGGTGATGCAAGTTCATCTCATACTGTATAAGGCATGCTAATGAGTTAATTTTTAAAAAATCTGACATGTCTTTCAAGAATCAATGCACACACACACATACACACATATACACACCCCTGCCATAAATGTCACACATGGTAGAAAATTCCAGCCTCAGACTCACAGGTGGAGACATGTTGGGGAATGGGTCCCTTAGTCTGCATAGCTGGTCTGCCTGTGTGTAGGACCAGGTCTTTCAGAAAACATCTTTTATAATATTATATTTTTTATAGTATAATATCTTTTATAATATTGTTTTTTAAAAAAGAACATAGCTTGTATACAAAACTCAGCTCTCTCTTTTTCATTTGATAATCAGTGAATAAGCACTTAATAGGATTTTACCTATTAACTGACAATTGAACCAGGCACTTCTGGATTCTAGTTGATCTCTCCAGAATGTGCTGCTTCAGGTGGGTGAAAACCTCTCTGGAGAAGCCACCCTTTAGCTTTTGTCCATGTGGAACCACCACTACTTGGCTACCTACAGCGACTGTCAATGGCAAATCTAGAGGGAATTTAAATGTTTATTATTCTTTATCTTTGGTTCTGGGATGGTTGCTACAAGTTTTTAGAAACCTAGTACTTAGTCACAGAAATGTAAGACATTTTAAGGAAAAATCCATTTTGTATCTGTGAAACTAAAAGTATGCAGGATGAAAGCTGTGCATCACTCATAAAATAGGACCCCTTTTCCAAGAGTAAGCCTTCTGTGGATTCGAGGGCCAGCTCTGATGTCATGTTATTTGGAAATATGGACACTGCTTACATAACGACACCACTCTGAATAAAAGCAGAAAAGGTTGTGCTAGCGGTAAAGAACCTCCTGCCAGCGGAGGCGACGTAAGAGAGCATGGGTTCGATCCCTGGGCCAGGAAGACCCCCCTGGAGGAGGGCATGGTAATCCACTCCAATATTCTTGCCTGGAGAATTCCATGGACAGAGGAGCCAGGAGGGCTACAGTCCATAGGGTCACAAAGAGTTGGACATGACTGGGCAACTACCCCTTTATTTCTTGTGAGATTAAATTCAGAAAGAAAGTCAATTAAATAACTTTGTAGGTGTCCTCTCCTTGTGAAAACCAGACTATGATGATGGATAAAGAATATTAAAACTATCGACTCATGAGACAAGTGAAATAGGCGAGAAGACAAAGCCAGATTAAAAATGCCAATTAATTTTTGGAAGATGGAGGTGAGTGGAACTTTCAAGTCAAGTGGAATGGTACATTCATAAATACCTTGGCACATATTGTCTGTTCCAATAAAACATAAGATTAAAAAAACCAGACACTCTCAAAAAACAAGATGCATATTTTCAGTGTGTAAAATGCCAAGGCAACACACAGCAGTGGTAGGGGGCGATGTCTTAGGCAGCCACATTGAGTCTGAAGCTAACCAAGGTACCCGGGAGAAGGGCTCCTATACAGAATGGGGAGCATGAATCAAGAAACACCATCTTAATACCATTTGGATGGGGTCCTGGAGGACTCCCAAGGGAAGCAGCCCTAAAGAGTGAGCATATACAGAGGAGGAAGAGAAAAGAAATAACGAAGTTGGAACCCAGAGCTTTGGTAGCCAGCCTTCAAGATGGTCTCAGGGATACCTCGCCCTGGTGGCTACGCCCTTGCATGGCCCCTGCCACACTAACGGAGGCTGGTCTGTGTGACCAAATAGAATAAAGCGGATGTGATGTTGTGTCGCTTCTGAGAATAAGTCATGTAGCACTATTTTACAAGCGCCAGGACATGGAAGCAACCTAACTGTCCATCAATGGAGGAATGGTTAAAGAAAGTGTGGCACATATATACAGTGGAATATCAGCCATGAAAAGGAATGAAATTTTGCCATTTGCAGAGATGTGGATGGATCTAGAGACTGTCATATGGAGTAAAGTAAGTCACAAAGAGAAAAACAAATGTTGCTTATTAACATACACACATATATATTATGTGTTATGGCATCACAGACTCAATGGACAGAGTTTGAGCAAGCTCTGGGAGACAGTGAAGGACAGGGAAGTCTAGCGTGCAGTAGTCCAGGACGTGGCAGAGAGTTGGACATGACAACAACAATCCAATAAATGTGGAATATCGCAAAAATAGTGCAGATGAACCTATTTACAAAGCAGAAATAGAAACACAGACACAGACTATGGACACCAAGAGGGGAAAGGAGGAGATAAGTTGGGAGACTGGGACTGACATATACACACAACTATGTACACATTAGACAACTACTGAGCCCCTACTGTATAGCACAGGGGAAGAAAAGGGCACAGTCTGTTTGTGGAACATCTATTAATCTTAAAAATGCATTCCAGTATACAGTAGGTGGTGCAGCCAAATACTATTTGACTCACTCACACGAGTTACCTAGAATAGTCAAATTCACATAGGCAGGGAGTACATGAGTGGATGCCAGGGGCGGGGCAGGGCGTGGAGTGGGGGATAGGGAGAGAGGCTGAGGAGTTAGTCTTTAATGGGGACTGAGTTTCAGTTTAGGAAATTGAAAAATTCTGGACACGGATGATGGTGAGAGCTCCAGCACAATGTGAGTGTGCTGAACTGTGTATTAAATATGGTTAAGATGGTATGTTTCACATTATGTGACTCTTACCACAGTAAAAGGACATCAACAACAACAAAGATAGTGTGACGTCTTCTCTCCTCTGGACTACTTGCCCTGGGAAGCCAGCCACCATATCAAGTCAAGGAGCCTTAGGGAGAGGCCCATATATTGAGAAACAGTCTTGTGAATGACCCATTTGCAAGCTTATCTTCCAACTCTGTCCAGCTTCAGATGACTATTGCTTTAGTTTGCAGCTAGACTGCAGCTTCATGGGAGACACTGAGTCAACACCAGCCATCAAAGCTGCTCCCAGATTCCTGATCCTCAGAAAATGGATGAGATAAACAGTGTTTGTTGCTTAAAACTGCCAAACTGTATGAGTTGTTAGTTAGTTCAGTTGCTCAGTTGCTCACCGACTCAATGGACATGAGTTTGAGCAAACTCACAGGGAAGCCTGGTGTGCTGTAGTCCATGAGGTCGCAAGGAGTCAGACACCAGAGTGACTGAACGGAACTGAACTGATAAATGCTACCCTGTGTAAAATAGAGAGCTAGCAGGAAGCTGTTGTATGGCACAGGGAGCTCAGCTTGGGGCTCTGTCATGACTTAAGATAGGCAGGATGGGGTGAATGGGAGGGAGGTCCAAGAGAGAGGGGTACCTGTACACATATAGCTGACTCATTTCACTGTAGGGCGGAAACTAACACAGCATTGCAAAGAAAATGCACTCCAATGAAAAAAGGAGAGAGAGAAAGAAAGTAGTCACTCAGCAGTGAACAAAATCTCCATAATCATACAGTACTTATTTGACCGAAAGTTACAATATAAGCATGATACAGAGATTTGAGGAAAAGGAGGGCGGTGGCTCACGAGAAAGGCCTAACCTAGCCAACTGCAAGCCGATAGATGATGTCAAAACTTGCAAATTGAGGAGTAACTCTAAAAGCCTGTGTTTTAGAACAATGGAGGTTAAAAAATTTGGCAGAAATAGCTACAAGAATTGAAAGTGATTTCCTCTGTGGAGGGAACTTGGGAGAGGGTAACCAGAAGGACTTTGTTTTTGTTCTGTCTCTATTATCACAAGTATTTTGTTATTATCACTATTATTTTTTTTCCCACCATCTGCTTATTTATTTTGCTAAAAATAAAGAGTAAAAAATAAAGTTCACCCAGAACAATAAAAAAAGAAATTTCATCTTAAAAAAAATTCCTGTTCCTTTACATTTAACGTTTTATAGTTTACTGTTTTCTCAAACAAAGCAGCATTCTAAGGTCATCTTAAGGGATGTTTTCCATCAATTTGGAAAACTACCAGTTTAGCTTTGACTTCCACAAGTAGTAAAACAAAAAAAAAATTTGAATAAACATAGGAAAATTATAAAGAAAAATGACTCAGACATGTGATGAAGAAACAGTGTGTGTGTGTGTGTGTGTGTGTGTGTGTGTGTGTGTGTGTGTGTACTCAGTCGTGTCCAACTCTTTGTGACCCCATGGACTGTTGTCCTCGAGGCTCCTCTCTCCATGAGATTCTTTAAGCAAGAACACTGGAGTAGGTTGCCATTTCTTACTCCAGGGGCTCTTCCCCACCAAGGGGTCGAAGAAACCTTAAATTGACAATTCTCTGCAGACAAAGGTAAAATTGGAGGTTGCCTGAACGCTCAGTTGCTGGTAGGGGAGACTTCCTGTGTTACAAGTCACAGAATAGCAAGACAGCAAGGGGCCTTAGGGTCTTTCATCTCATGCTAATTCTGAGGTTGGTCCAGAATTCATCTGTAGCCCTGAACTTGATTTTCCCTTGGATAGAGGCGCTGACTGCATTTTGGAGACAGTACAAACTTCAAGCACAGACTGTGCTGCCTGCAGGCTGTCCTGTCCACAAACCTGCAAGCTCACCATCGAGCAGGCTAACTCTTCGTGGCTGAATGGGCTTGGGCCTAATTCCTGGCTTAGGAAGTTTACCCCTATGAAAATATCTTGTCAACAGTGGATAGTAGACGCTGTCCAATTAATATTTTGATCACGGTTGAATATAAGCCAATAAATCATGAATGTAACTCTCTACAAAGCATAAGAAGGGAATCTGACACCCAGAATTTGCTTTGGAAGATGTACACTATAAATGTTTGGGATAGTATTATTATATTTGTTACGATCAGCATCCTTCTTCAATAGCACCAGTTCAAATCTCATTGTGATTCAGAAAATTTTCTCTCTTTTGTTTCATGTGACTACAACTAAAATTTAGGATAACTGCTCTCAGCCGTTTGGAGAAGGCAATGGAAACCCACTCCAGTACTCTTGCCTGGAAAATCCCATGGACAGAGGAGCCTGGTGGGCTGCGAAGGCTGCAGTCCATGGGGTCGCTAAGAGTCAACTGAGAGACTTCACTTTCACGTTTCACTTTCCTGCATTGGAGAAGGAAATGGCAACCCACTCCAGTGTTCTTGCCTGGAGAATCCCAGGGATGGGGGAACCTGGTGGGCTGCCATCTATGGGGTTGCACAGCGTCGGACACGACTGAAGCAACTTAGAAGCAGCAGCAGCAGCTCTCAGCTCTTAGTATCTATAAGTTATCTGGAGCTCTTGGCAGTCATGCTTTTTCCAGCATCCTTTCCTCATAGAGTAGATCTAAGTGCCTAATGCCTGTATTTGAAACAAACAGCCCTGATAACTGGGTTGCAGGGGTTTTCCAGACAACACTTTGAGAATCCTCAGCATAGGCAGCTCAGTTGGTAAAGAATCTGCCTGCAATGCAGGAGATCTCAGTTCAATTTATGGGTCAGGAAGATTCTCTGGAGAAGGGATAAGCTACCGAGTCCACATCCTTGGGCTTCCCTTGGGGCTCAGCTGGTAAAGAATCTACCTGCAATGCAGGAGACCTGGGTTTGATCCCTGGGTTGGGAAGATCCCCTGGAGAAGGGAAAGTCTACCACTCCAGTATTCTGGCCTGGAAAATTCCATGGATTGTATAGTCCATGGGGTCACAAAGAGTTGGACACAACTGAGTGATTTTCACTTTTACTTTTCACTTTCAGCCTATCAAGCATGAAGCAGGAACTAAGACTTATCTGGAAAACTATTATACTAACCTCTGTGCTATTTATGCAATATGAAAATAGCACTTATTTTAAAAGCATAGAAGATAGTTGGGATTAATTGCCAACCCTAAGTAATTCTCCACATGGCTTCGTGTCACTTCCTGGATGAAAATGCTTTGTTCCTCAGCTCGATACTCATCAGTGGATGTCTGAGCCTCTTTGTATTCTGGTCCCTCTCCCCAACCTCAGAGGTCACTGCTCACCTTCACTCTCGTTCACATTCTTGTGGTTTTCCACATGGTCCTTCTTTGGCCTGCGAGCCCACTTCTCACCACCCCTTACCCTGCTTGGCTAAGTTTTGCTCATTCGGGAGCCATTCAAAGGTTACATTTTCCTGGAAGACCTCCTCCCTAGGTAGTTAGTGGCTCTTTCCTCTGTTTTGTGCATAACTGCTCTTAAAATACACGTCTAATTGCATTGTATGTATTTGTGTACACGTCTCCTCCGCCACTTGACAAAGCTGCTCACACAAAGCCACACATTCCTCATCTCTGTGTTTCTAGCAGTGAGGACAGTTCCCAGGGCAGGTCCGGAAGAAACAGTTCTCCCAGGGGAGAAACTGTCTCCTCAGCTGTGTCACAGGACACCATGGGCCCTTTGGCTAATAAAAGGAGGCTCTCTAGACAAACCAGAATGCTGGGAGTGGGGGACCATATGTATGAACAGGTAGAGAGTCATGTAACAAATGACTCCACCCAGAGTAAGAAACAGCACATTAGAAGTACAGCGGGGGGTCTTCTGCATTGCCTCTGGCTCGTCCATTAAGATCGTTCAGTAAAATTGCCTGGTTCTGGGGAAACTGAGCAAGCAGCTCTCTGTCCTGCTCTGACCCACAAACTGGGTCAAGAAGAAGAGCACTGAAAACTGAGATGCTTGGGAAATCCAGTCTTTAGCAAGCACAGGAAATCAGAAGGAGAACCTACCAAGAAAATGCAGACCTCAGCAAATCTGTAGAAATCTTGGGCAGGACTTGAACTTCTCAGGCATCTGAGATGGCATTCAAAGAATCTCAAGTAGTTTTAAACCTCAAAGGATAAGGTACTTTGAGATAGCAATGGGGCTTCAACCACCAACAGGGGATGCTCAATAAATGTTGACTAGATGAAAGACAGACTACACGTTGCTAAATGCATAAAGTTAGTACCTAAAGTTGGTGGTAGGTGGCATTTATATAACTATAAAAATATATGCAATTGTAATGACAAAATGAGGTTAAGAGTAAAACTGTGTTATCAAGAGTAATACAGTGTTTCACAGCACCCAGAGAACCATGGAGAGATAAGCATGTGAATGTAATGGTCACAGGGGAGTGAGACATCCTACAAAAACAAACAAGAAAGTATAAGCTCTGTCTCTGGTAAAAACAAATATGTGGATATTTTAGACTTTTGATGACTGGCTGAGTTTTTCTTCTTACCAACATGACTCAGTTCAGTCGCTCAGTTGTGTCCGACTCTTTGCAACCCCATGGACTGCAGCACGCCAGGCCTCTCTATCCATCACCAACTCCTGGAGCTCACTCAAACTCATGTCCATTGAGTCAGTGATGTCATCCAACCATCTTATCCATCCTCTGTCATCCCCTTCTCCTCCTGCCTTCAGTCTTTCCCAGCATCAGGGTCTTTTCCAATGAGTCAGTTCTTCGCATCAGGTGGCCAAAGTATTAGAGTTTCAGCTTCGGCATCAGTCCTTCCAATGAATATTGAGGACTGATCTCCTTTAGGATGGACTGGTTTGATCTTCTTGCAGTCCAAGGGACTCTCAAGAGTCTTCTCCAACACCACAGTTCAAAAGCATCAGTTCTTCAGTGCTCAGCTTTCTTTACAGTTCAACTCTCACGTCCATACATGACCACTGGAAAATCCATAGCTTTGACTAGATGGACCCTTGTTGGCAAAGTAAGGTCTCTCTGCTTTTTAATATGCTGTCTAGTTTGGTCATAACTTTTCTTCCAATGAGCAAGCGTCTTTTAATTGCATAGCTGCAGTCACCATCTGCAGTGATTTTGGAGCCCAAGAAAATGAAGTCTGTCACTGTTTCCATTGTTTACCCATTGCCCGACATGAGTAATGCCAAGTAAATAAAATCTTAGGAGAAGATAAATGAGAAAGCCATGGGAGAATTAACTAAAGTCCTTAGGATTAGCACTGGGGAAAAAATCAACTAGCTGGCACAGTATCGTATTGTAAATAGGTGGGACACTAAGCGAAGAATAAATGCAAGAGCTGGAAAGCAGAGTAAGTGGAAAAGGTAAAGATTAGTGAAAAATCCTGGGTCAGAAGACAGAGATTTCATTCTACACTATTTTATTTTTGATTCGAGGATGAGAAATTCTGTGCAATGGTGAGAGTTGTTTTGCAAGAATGTAAAAGGATATGATGAAAGAATTTTTATGAATCTGTATTTTAGACTCAAAAATACAAGTAGGCAAAAATAACATAATTTAGAATGCAAAGCAACTGAAATTCAGATCACTGACTTTCTAAATGTTAAGCATCAGATACATTTTGGAGCTCTCTGAGATGATCCTATTTGCACACTTTGATGTTTTGCTTTGCTTTTCTCTCACGATTAAAAATATCTCTGTGTTGTTGCTGAAACAGAGTTCGATTGTTCAGAGCAGGCATCTAGATAACTTGCTTCACTGTTAGTTTTGGAAGGAAGACTACAGAAAGAACAACAAAAGCGCATTCAAATTAGTTTTCTTAAGACAGAGATATAATCAGTATCACATCCTAATAAAAAAACTGCAGTGTTTTTATATGACATCCTTTCAAATGTACAATTACATTTAGAAAATTAAAAGGGATTTAGCAATTCTTGAAAATTCAAAATAATTATATATAATGTATACACACATTATATACAAATATATATGCAGAGCATTATACAGAAATATAAATGAATACACACACAAACTGGAGAAAGAGATGGTAACCCACTCCAGTATTCTTGCCTGGGAAATCCTATGGACAGGCTTGCCTACGGATGACTATTGCCATGCTATAGTCTCACACAATGTTGACATTCAGTCACATTCCAAGTTTTTTAAAAAGTCATTTACTCTGGGAGTTGGAATGTGCATTTTAATGGATAAATGTGGATATCATAGCAATCCTGAGAGCATCACCTGCAATCCTGAGAGCATCACCTGCGCTTCAGCAAGCACAGTCTTATTTGCAGAAATACTCTGCAGAATGGAACAAACAAAACCAGTAATGTTCAAAATAATATTCAACTTGAAGGCCTCCAAGTTGTAAAACTTCATCTCCAAAGAGAAATACTGAAGTCCTAGCAGAGACTGTGCTGTTCAAGTCTTCTTTACTAACACAGTTTTCTTGAACGATGATCTCTGCTACTGAATTCAGTTGCTGATGACACAAACTTCTGAATTTTCACATGGCAAGTACATTGATAGATGACATACTGACAATTGTTTACAATTTACAGCTTCCCTGGAAAAAGGGAGGAAGATCCCAGAATTCACTATCATGTAGTGATGTAGTGTACAACAAATTTTTTTTTCCGTCTGACACTAGCTTTTGCTAAAACCCAAATCTATAAACTGTGGATCCTGACACAAATACCCAAATGAAAAAGGGCTATAGCCAAGAAAGCAACGGGGTTAAAATCAAGACATCCTGTTCAGTTCAGTTCAGTTCCATTCAGTTGCTCAGTCGTGTCCGACTCTTTGCCACCCCATGAATCGTAGCACGCCAGGTCTTCCTGTCCATCACCAACTCCCAGAGTTCACTCAGACTCACGTCCATCAAGTCTGTGATGCCATCCAGCCATCTCATCCTCGGTCGTTCCCTTCTCCTCCTGCCCCCAATCCCTCCCAGCATCTGAGTCTTTTCCAGTGAGTCAACTCTTTGCGTGACGTGGCCAAAGTACTGGAGTTTCAGCTTTAACATCATTCCTTCCAAAGAAATCCCAGGGCTGATCTCCTTCAGAATGGACTGGTTGAATCTCCTTGCAGTTCAAGGGACTCTCAAGAGTCTTCTCCAGCACCACAGTTCAAAAGCATCAATTCTTCAGCGCTCAGCCTTCTTCACCGTCCAACTCTCACATCCATACATGACTACCAGAAAAACCGTAGCCTTGACTAGATGGACCTTTGTTGGCAAAGTAATGTCTCTGCTTTGAATATGCTATCTAAGTTGGTCATAACTTTCCTTCCAAAGAGTAAGCGTCTTTTAATTTCATGGCCACAGTCACCATCTGCAGTGATTTTGGAGCCCCCAAAAATGAAGTCTGACACTTTCCACTGTTTCCCCATCTATTTCCCATGAAGTGATGGGACCAGATGCCATGATCTTCGTTTTCTGAATGTTGAGCTTTAAGCCAACTTTTTTACTCTCTTCTTTCACTTTCATCAAGAGGCTTTTTAGTTCCACTTCACTTTCTGCCATAAGGGTGGTGTCATCTGCATATCTCAGGTTATTGATATTTCTCCTGGCAATCTTGATTCCAACTTGTGCTTCTTCCAGCCCAGCATTTCTCATGATGTACTCTGCATAGAAGTTAAATAAGCAGGGTGACAATATACAGCCTTGAGGTACTCCTTTTCCTATTTGGAACCAGTCTGTTGTTTCATGTCCAGTTCTAACTGTTGCTTCCTGATCTGCATATCGGTTTCTCAAGAGGCAGGTCAGGTGGTCTGGTATTCGCATCTCTTTCAGAATTTTAATTCTGTTGCAAATGTCGAAAACCAAACAACTATGCCTTCAGAACCTGCGCACCTGCTGCTTGGGGAAGACAATGCTTACAAATTGCTTGGCTACAAAAGCTGCAGAATGGTTAAAGTCAAAGTTAAGTCACCAATTTATGAAAGTGAAAGTCACTCAGTCACATACGACTCTCTGCGACTCCATGGACTATACAGTCCATGGAATTCTCCAGGCCAGTATACTGGAGTGGGTAGCCTTTCCCTTCTCCAGGGGATCTTCCCAACCTAGGGATCAAACCCAAGTCTCCCACATTGCAGGCAGATTCTTTACCACGTGAGCCATCAGGGAAGACCATGATTAAAAAGAAAGTCTCATTTGGACCCAAGGTTGTTGGGAAAGATTAACTATTCTAATTTATAGATAACTGGAGTTTATGTCTTAAAGTGCCTGAACTTTGATCTGTCACTGTATTCCATGCTCCTCTGCCTTTGTCAACAGATTTTAAGTGACATAATCCTTCTTCTCTAAACACTCTTGTCGTCACTGTCAACACTCTCATGTCCTAATGGTTTCTTGGCACATCACTGATGATTAAGAAATATTTGTTGGCTGATGGTATTACATGTAGAGGAGATGTGCATCTATATTGTTTGACTGCAAGGTAGTATATAGTTTCAATTGTTAAATATGCTTTTCTTTTCTTGATGAAGGAATTTTTTTTTTGGTATTGGCATTCTGCCTTTCTTCCTTTCTACTGTTAGTGTGCTCTCTGCAGCTGTCTGTACTTCTTGTGGCATTTCTGCTTCATATGTGCTACTTATTAAGAAATCAGCTAACTAGAGTTTGGTAGAATTGTTTATAAATTCAGAATAACAAGACTTGGGATAAAGCTTAAAAGCTTCAACCGTAAACAAAGATCAGGAGTTTTGTAGACTTGTCTTTTTAAAAATGATCTTCTAGATAAATGAACTTGCTGGGTAAGAGTGGTATTTACCTAGCTAATAAATTAATACTAATTTTTTATTAAATAAAATATATAGTCAGATTTTATATATTCTCTTAAAAATTGTCACACCACATAGATGACATCAAATTTACCATTTTAGCCATTTTTACCTGTCAGTTCAGCAGTGTTAAGTGCATTTACATAGTACAGTCAGTCTTCAGAATTCTTTCCATCTTGCAAAATTGGAATGCTATGCCCATCAAGCCAGTTCCCCTCTTCTCCAGCTCCTGACAGCCATCATGCTGTCTCTATGAAGTGAGTAAGTGGGACCGCACGTAAGTGGACTCACAAATGATTCGTCTTTTTTGTGACTGATTTATTTCACTTACCATAACGTCCTCAAGGCTCACCCATGTTGTAAGGGTGTTTTGTTTTATACTAATTAAAATTTTAACATCAATAAAAATATCATGAAAAGCTGAGGTCATAAGCGGGGAGGGGTGGGATGGAAGGAATTGGGAGATTGGGCTTGACACATAGACACTACTGATGCCATGTATAAAAGAGACAGATGTTGGGAACCTAGTGTATAGCACAGGGAACTCTACTTCATGCACTGTGGTGACCTGAATGCGAAGAAAGTCCAAAGCAGAGAGGTTATATGTATGGCTGAATTATTTTGCTGTGCAGCAGAAGCTAATGCAATATTGTAAAGCAACTACACTCCAATAAAAATTAATTAATAAAAAATCATCATAAAAAATCTAATATCATGAAACCTATACCTGCCTATATGAAGAAAGAAAATACTGAGGGAGTATAAGTATGTCCATGAAAGAAACAAGATTCCAAAAGGGGCTGGTTACATACATTATAGCATATCAGTACAGTGGGTTATTATGGGGACACATAAAAAGTGAGCAAATTTTTATATGTGTTACCTTGGAGAGGAGATATGACTGCAAGTGAAGAAAGCAAGTTGCTAAACGGTATAGTAATATTTCACATTTTTGTATGAAACATATATGTGTATGTGTAGAAGTTCTGGAAGTATCTCTGGGGGTGGGATTATGTTGACCTTCATATTTGACTTTTTATTCTCTTGAATTGTTTACCTTGTGTTTACCTTACCTCATAATCAGGAAAACAAACAATAAGAACAATTTTAATTTTTTTTAAAAGAAATAAAGGTGATAATGATAAATAGTAGACTGCAGACTTATCCACAAATATAAAAAATAAAAATTCATTGCTGAGAAATGTCTATGTTTTAGTTTATGTCAATTTCTCATGTTAGTCCAACATTCTAAGCCAACTAAACAACAAACAGCAAAACCCAAAATTCTAATACAGATTTCATACATTCAAGAATGAGTCAATCTGCAAACAAATATTTTCGGGCACACTTTTCATTTCTGTGGATCGGTAAATAGTGACCTTGGGTAATGATGTGATAAGAGGCTCTTAAAGCAGACGCCCAGACTACAGAGCTCTATGGACTTACAAGAAAGCCCTTCAGAATATGGGACACTATATAAATGAGAAGGGAGCTAACAATATCCATGAGCGTATTTCAAAGGATTTGGCAATGAGTCACAGGTTCTCCAACCACGAATCTTTGACATGTTTTTCACTTTACACAGCTGGTGTCTATAACTGGTAAGGAACAAGCGTTTGAAGAACGGAAAGCCAGTTGTACACCAGGACATAGTGTTAGGACTGTGATGTGTCATTAAAGCCTCTGGCTTACAGAATAGAAAATGAAAAAGACACAACTCTGAACACACTTTACAGTCATCTGGATTTAGAGTAAGAAATAAAGAAAAAGGTTTGGATGCTGAGCTGCCATGAATATGCAACTTCCTTTAAAAATGTGATAAACAACATATGTCTAAATCAGAAACGATATAAATGACAAAATCCCCATTGGAGAAGTCTTTACTCACAGAACATTCAAAAAATTAATGACCTGTCCGATATGCTTTCTCAGTGTGCATACTTAAGGGACTTTATTAAATAATACTAAAACATTGTATTTTAATAGATTATCAAGAATTTTCACATCAATCACCACTTCTAATTTTGTGGTTTGAAACTAAAGAGTTCCCCCAAACCATACAGATTTCTGAATGTCTGGAAGGTGAAATGAACCAGAATCTAGTTTACTCAAGTCATATTCAGAAGTGATTCTCAAATAAAAGCATTAGTTTCTTTCCAGGAACATAGTTTCATCTGTGGTTGCTTATAAAATGTAATCAGACTCTTTGTTCCAGTGGGGCTCTAATTTTATTTTCGTATGCTTCTTATCACCAAAGAAGACTGAAACAAGAATTTACATCTCATAGGTGTGGT
>SJYC01062374.1:0-38607 GCA_006408675.1 Madoqua kirkii
TCAGACTCTTTGTTCCGTGGGGCTCTAATTTTATTTTCGTATGCTTCTTATCACCAAAGAAGACTGAAACAAGAATTTACATCTCATAGGTGTGGTTTAGAGCAGGGGAACACAGACAGCCTGCAGGGCAAACTTGATCTACCACCTGTTCTTGTATGGCCCTCGAGGTAAAGAGTCCAAAGATGTAAAAACATTATCAGTCTTTTCGGGAGAGCAATTGCTTAAAATATTTACCTTCTGACTCTCCAAAAAGAGTTTTCTGGCCACTGGTATAAAGTAGAAAGAACTGGAACTAAACAGAGAGCAAAAAGAGTTATTTTTCATACTGTGTGATTTGGGGCTGGTTAAAGACCTTCTCTAGGTTTCAATATTCTTGTAACATATGGTCTCTTTTAATTTAATTCTAATTTGTGTTTCAAGCTACACTGTAGCTATTTAAGAAATTCTAACAAATGTTAAGTTGCACAGCACCCAGAGAATAGCACTGTGACATCAATTTGCTCTGGATAAAGCCAAGTTGTGTCAGGATGAAAGGAAGTAATTATGGTGTTTACAAATTTCTAAATGTCAAACCAAAAAGTTTGAATAAAACAGGTTTGTTTATGAATGGCCAAGGCTGCAGAGTTTGAGGCAAGAACTATCTCTAGTGCAAGGGCTTTGAGTTTTACTTTTTTTCTTTTTAAATTGTTTATTTATTTGACTGTGCTAGATCTTAGTTTATGGCATGGGGGATCTAGTTCCCTGAGCGGGGATTGAACCCAGGCCCCGTGCATTGGAACACAGAGTCTTAGCCACTGGACCATCAGGTAAGTTTCTTGAGCTTTACTTTAAGCAGGTTTATCAATTCAGTTCAGTTGTTCAGTCATGTCCTACTCTTCACAACCCCATGGACTGCAGCATGCCAGGCCTACCTGTCCATCACCAACTCTCGGAGTTTACTTAAACTCATGTCCATCGAGTCAATGATGCCATCTAACCTTCTCATCCTCTGTCAACCCCTTCTCCCGCCTTCAATCTTTCCCAGCATCAGGGTCTTTTCCAGTAAGCCAGTTCTTTGCATCAGGTGGCCAAAGGATTGGAGCTTCAGCTTCAGCATCAGTACATCCAATGAATATTCAGGGATTATTTCCTTTAGGATTGAATGAATTTGATCTCCTTGCAGTTCAAGAGATTCTCAAGAGTCTTCTTCAACACTACAGTTCAAAAGCATCAATTCTTCAGCACTCAGCTTTCTTAATGGTCCACTCTCACACCCATACATGACTACTGGAAAAACCATAGCTTTGACTAGACGGACTTTTATCAGCAAAGCTTTTTAATATGCTGTCCAGGTTGGTCACAGCTCTTCTTCCAAGGAGCAAGTGTCTTTTAATTTCATGGCTGCAGTCACCATCTGCAGTGATTTGGAGCTCAAGAAAATAAAGTCTGTCTCTGTTTCCATTGTTTCCCCATCTGTTTGCCATGAAGTGATGGGACTGGATGCCATGGTCTTAGGGCCTCTGGGTCCTGGTGTACACAAGGTTTTGTTTGAGCCCTCTGAGCATCTCTGGCAGGTATGGGGTTTGATTCTAAATGCAATTTCATCCTCCTACCATTTTTAGGGGGCTTCTCCTTTGCCCTTTGATGTGGGGTGTCTTTTTTTGGTAGGACCCAACATTCTTCTGTAGATGGTTGTTCAGCAGCAAGTTGCAATTTTGGAGTTCTCCAAGCAGGTTTATAGTCTTCAAATAAACAATAGGGTCAGTCCTGTGTCTTGACTTTGAAATCTTCTATGACTTTTACCCAGGACCTACAAATTGAAGATGTTCATCACATTCTACGGCCTGACATCTGAGGCCTGGGAGTGAGGTGAGAATGTGCTTTTAGCAGTAAGACAGGAGCAGCATGCACCAGGGATGCCCAAGAACCACAGCAAGTGAGGAGGAGGCTGCTGCTACTCGCAGCCTGAGTCATTAGGGGAGGGGGAGGAGGCGGCGGCCTTCGGCCATCTGCCGTCCGCCTTGGGGCGCGAGGAGGCGGGAGGGTTGGGGTGCCGGGTGTCCGGCCGCCCACCCCGAGAGGCGAGCGTGCTTCGGCCCCGGAGTCACGGATGTCTTCTACAGGTAAAAGAAAATGGCCCGAACCAAGCAGACTGCTCGTAAGTCGACGGGTGGGAAAGCGCCCCGCAAGCAGCTGGCCACCAAAGCGGCCAGGAAAAGCGCCCCCTCTACCGGCGGGGTGAAAAAACCTCATCGCTACAGGTAGGCAGCGCTACAGGGAGACGATGACTCGGCGGCGCTGCGGGCGGGAAGCTTCCCGCGGCTCGCTGGGCTCTGTCGTAACCGGTGTCCCTTTGCGCTCTCCTGCTCGCTCCAGGCCCGGGACTGTTGCGCTTCGAGAAATCCGTCGTTACCAGAAATCCACTGAGCTTCTGATCCGGAAACTGCCTTTCCAGAGGTTGGTGAGGGAGATCGCCCAGGATTTCAAAACCGATTTGAGGTTCCAGAGTGCCGCCATCGGGGCGCTGCAGGTGAGTTGGCGGGGGCTGTGTGCGGCCGGGTGGAGGGGAGGGCTGGTGCGCGGCCCCCTCCTCGGAGAGAGTCTAATAGTGTGGCTCTTGTCCTCCACAGGAGGCTAGCGAGGCGTACCTGGTGGGTTTGTTTGAAGATACTAATCTGTGTGCCATCCACGCTAAGAGAGTCACCATCATGCCCAAAGACATCCAGTTGGCTCGCCGGATACGGGGAGAGAGAGCTTAAGTGAAGGCAGTTTTTATGGTGTTTTGTAGTAAATTCTGTAAAATACTTCGGTTTAATTTGTGACTTTTTTTGTAAGAAATTGTTTATAATATGTTGCATTTGTACTTAAGTCATTCCATCTTTCACTCAGGATGAATGCGAAAAGTGACTGTTCACAGACCTCAGTGATGTGAGCACTGTTGCTCAGGAGTGACAAGTTGCTAATATGCAGAAGGGATGGGTGATATTTCTTGCTTCTCATGATGCATGTTTCTGTATGTTAATGACTTGTTGGGTAGCTATTAAGGTACTAGAATTGATAAATGTGTACAGGGTCCTTTTGCAATAAAACTGGTTATGACTTGATCCAAGTGTTTAACAATTGGGGCTGTTAAGTCTAACCATACATCACTGTGATAGAATGTGGGCTTTTTCAAGGGTGAAGATACAAGTCTTAACCACAGTGTAACTTACAGTTTCCTTAAAAAAAAAAGTAAACCTGGCAGCTATAGAATACACTATGTGCATTTATAATAGCTATTTTATATATTGTAGTGTCAACATTTTTAAATTAAATGTTTTACATTGACATGTGGTGGGGAGTGTTGTCTTTAAGGTGTGTAATTTAGAGTTTGATTGGTTTTCTCCTGAGTAGACTGCACTTGTTTACGTAGTAAAATGCTTTTCGCGTTATACCTTGCATAAGTCCTCATTCTACCACATGTTAAACTAACCTAGCTGATAATGCAAACACTAACGGGGAGGGGGATTTATTTATAAGGGCTCTAGACTATAATACAAGTTACTCACACCAGCATCATCTGTTACTAATATAGTAGTTAGTGCAGCTTTTCTTTGTGTTGTGATTGGTCTCATAACTAGGTTGAACTTTACCAAGGAGGAACAATACAGAACTTTTTTCCTTGTGGGGTTTGTATTATAATAACTGATAGGGTAAACTTGCTGTGGGGGAGGGACGCAGCTTCAGCTTATCGAACCTCTGCCAGTTAAAATGGTGTTCATGTGGCATAGGTTCTGGGAAAATCACTTCATAGAGATGGCTTTCCAAGTGGTTTTAAAATTTATCCTTCTGTTGAAGTTTTTAGGTCAATTATGTATGTTGACTAAATTTACAAATAAACTTGTTTATTCAAAAAAAAAAATAAAATAAAATAAAATAAAATGCACAGAGAAGTGTAATAGGCCTGCAATAGCCAAAACGCATCTGAATAAAAGGACCAGGAGGAGAACATACTGGTGCAGATTTCAAGACATATAAAACTATAAGAATGAAGCACTGTGTTGCTGGTATAGAATAGACAACAGAACAACAGAGAACCCAGACTCAGACCTGCATATACGGAAACCTTGTATATGACAGAGCTAGCATCGCAGGTCCCTGGACAAAGGACAGACTATTCATCAACCGTGCTCAGTCAGCTGGCCATCTGCACAGAAAATAATGCAAAGTTTCTCCATCTCATACCTTATAGAGGATCCATACCAAAATGCACTAAGGATTCAAAGGGACGAGATGCAATATTTAAACTTTTATAAGAAAGTTTGAGTGTCTGTTTATGACCTCAGTAGAGAAGGCTATATAAACAAGATGTAAAGTCACAGATTATATATGAATAGATTGATAGATTCTACTATATTCAAATGAAAATATTTTCTCTTTGCCAAAGATACTATAAAGAGAATGAAGAGATAAATCATAAACTGCAAAGTGATATGCACACCACATACAGCTAATGGAGAGTTAGAATCCCCGAGAATCAGAAATGCAAGAACAGACAACAGATATGACCAGCCATTTCACAGAGGAGGGAACGCAAACCATTCATAAACATATATGAATATGTCCAACATCATTAGAAAACTAAAAAACTGTATATTTAATCAAAATTTAGGCATGACTTCACATGTACCATTTTTTAAAACTTTTTATTTTGTATTGGGATATAGCCGATTAACAATGTTGTGATAATTTACAGTGAACAGTGACGGGACTCAGCCATACATACACATGGATCCATTCTCCCTCCAAACTTCACTCCAATCCATGCTGCCACATAACATTAAATAGAGTTCCCATTGTGCTGAACAATAGGTCCTTTTTAGTTATCCACTTTAAATATAGCAGTGTGTACAGGAGCATCCCAACCCTCCTAACTATCCTCTGCCCCCTATGACCATAAGTTTGTCCTATAACTCTGTGAATCTCTTTCTGTTTTGTTAGTATCCATTTTCTTTTAGATTCCACATGTAAGGGATGTCATAAGATATTTCTTCTTCTCTGTCTGACTTATTTCACTCAGTATGACATTCTCTGGGTCCATCCATATTGCTGCAAGTGGCATTATTCCATTCTTTTTAATGACTGAGTACTATTTCATTGTATACATACATGTACCATTTTGACAAAAGTAAAAGTGGGTCCCGTGTATACTTAGTCAGGTCCAACTCTTTGAGACCTCAGGACTGTAGCCTGCCAGGCTCCTCCGTCCAGGGGATTCTCCAGGCAAGAACTGGAGTGGGTAGCCACTCCCTTCTCCCAGGGATCTTCTCAACCCAGGGATCTAATCCAGGTCTCCAGTAGTGCAGGCAGATTCTTTGCCACCTGAGTCACCAGGGAAGCCTGAAAGTGGGTCCCAGACCCACAAAAATTAAGTCCGACAGCCCCAAATGTTGGCGAACATGAGAAGAAACGGAGTCTCCCATACCCTGCTGAGAGATTGTTAGCTGTTTTCCAACAAGAACACTGGAAATCTAATCAAGATAACAGTGTGCAGAACCCACTCCATGGCAATTCCACACCCAGGATACTCCCTGGAGAGACCCTGACACACGTGCACCAGGACAAATGTACAAACATATTCACAGCAGTATTGCTTCTAGTAGTAAAAATGGCAAACCCCCACAGATATTTCAAGGAAGGATGAAAAGAATCAATTTTATTATGTTCATAAGATGACGTATGATATAGTAATGAAAATGAGACTGCAGTTTTATAGTAAAGAAGGATGACTTGAAAACAACACATCTACTTGCTCTAATTCACAGAAGTGAAGATCACATAAGATTGGAGTCACAGAGGTTCTACAGGAGAGATGGGGCTGGAACTGGGTTCAGAAGAAGAGATCTATTGGGGAAGACATATCGCGAAAGAAGAATAATAAGTGAAGACAAAGTGAAAGTGAAGTTGCTCAGTTGTGTCTCTTTGTGACTCCATGGACTGTAGCCCACCAGGTTCCTCCGTCCATGGGATTCTCCAAGCAAGAATACTGGAGTGGGTTGCCATTTCCTTCTCCAGGGCATCTTCCTGACCCAGGGATCAAACCCAGGTCTGATAAAAAAAAGTGCAAGGCATACTGAGGACTTCATGCTGTTGGACTCCGCTGGCTAGAGTGAGGAGAGCAGGAAGGGAAGGCGGAATGGTCCGCTGAGAAAGCAGTTGACTTGCAGACAACTGACATTGAGATCGAGCATCCTGACACAGCTGGATGCAGCCTGGACCACACATTCCTGGGGAACCTCCCAAGGTTATCCTCAGATAACCTTCAAAGTACCTCAGCATGTAATAGGACCCAGCATTGAGCTGGTGGCTATACCACGTTGGTGACATATGACCATGGTAGGCAGAACTGCTTTGCCTCAAGCCACATTTAATGTTCAAAAATAGCTGGCTTAGGCTAAAACATGTTATTTTTTTAAAGTTTACTTTTAATGCCCTCTTCCCCTCTAATTCCCTTTGGGAATTTCTCAGCTCTCCCCCTCTTTCCTGTCCTTCCTTCCCCCACCACTGTTGTTTAAAGTAAAAATGATTTTGTGAAAACTTTAGGTAAGACAATTTTAATGTGTTAGAAATATTTGATACAGCACAGGTTCTTTTACTTTTTGTGTGCTCCCTAATTATTTTTTTCTTATTTTTTATTTTGAATCTTGCTCCTCTTTCTGGAATTCTGTGTCAAGGTAACTTCTATATGTGCAAGTGTGTGTGTCAAATAGAGGAAGGAAGAGATAGGAAAGGAAATAGGTGGAGAGAGAGAAATACTTGGAAGAGATATTTATTTTTATGCTCTTTTAGTCTGTGTTTGGGGCTTCCCTCGTAGCTCAGTTGGTCAAGAATCTGCTTGCGATGCAGGAGACCCAGGTTTGATTCCTGGGTTGCGAAGATCCCTTGGAGAAGGAAATGGCAACCCACACCAGTACTCTTGCCTGGAGAATCACATGGATAAATGAGCCTGGTAGGTTACTGTCCATGGGGTTGCAAGGGTTGCCACAACTTGGTGACTAAACCACCACCAATTCCACTTGCACGGGGGTATTACTTTTGTCATCATTTTTCTAGTACTTTTCCTCTAAGGCACCCAGAGCTCCTTTTCAGTGACCTAGACTGACAGCCAGGGCTGCAGGAGTGGGAAAGGCTGGGGGTGCAGACAGCGAGTCCTCCGGCTTGTCCTACTAGAGCTCTGGCAAGGGGGTGAGAGTGGGTGTCTTTGCCCCCTCACAGGCCTGCTCTTCCTTGTCGAGGACTTAGATTTCTACCTGGGGCTATCTCAAAGCCATCCTCTTCCAGGGGGTTCCCTAGAATCCCCCTCAGACTACAGAAATGGCGACATGTTACGTGACCATAGGGCAAGAGCTTTGGAGTTAGGCATCTAGAGTTCAAACCCCTGCTCGATCACTCTCTCGCTGAGCAAACTATACCAAACCCGCCTTAGTTTCAGTTTTGCCATTTTGAAATTGAGCTATGATGAAGACTACTTCCTTATGGCTTGATAGGAGGCTTGGCTGAGATAATAACGTGTAAAATCATATGTGAGTATATAAATGCCAGTGGTTGCCATCATGGCTGCCTGTGATCTGGCCTGTGCTCCTCAACCCTTGCCATAAGTCACCTGGGGGTCTTCTGAAAATGCAGATTCTCATGCAGTAAGTCTGGTGCGGGAGTCTGCATTCCCAATAAATTCCCAGGTGATACCCAGTACGCGGGTCTGCAGGCCACACTCTGAGCAGACGGATTCAGGCAATTCTTTCTACTCCTTCTATTGGTCCCACAATAATTCACTCCCCCCACTCCCCACCTTACCGGCTCTCCTTTTGGTCTCTCATCCTTTTAGTCCTGTCCTCTCCCTAGTCCCCATCCCGATCTATTAAAATTGTATCCATTTTTCAGGACCATACCTATTGATGGCAGTCACTTCCCCGGTGGCCCAGATGGTAAAGAATGTGCCTACAATGTGGGAGACCTGGGCTCTATCCCTGGGTTGGGAAGATCTCCTGGAGAAGAGAAATGGCAATCCACTCCAGTGTTCTTGCCTGGAGAATCCCATGGACAGAGGAGCCTGGCAGGCTACAGTCCAGGTGTTCTCAAAGAGTTGGACACGACTGAGTGACTAACACACTAGAATCATCCAGGGAACCCTTAAAATCCTTGAAAGTTCCAGGATACAGCCCAGACCAAGTGAATCAGATCCCCAGAGGCATCAGTATTTTGGAAAATGGACCACTGATTTTCATTGGGGAGACCCAGATGAGAGTTGCCACCCTAGAATCCAGCTCAGCGGCTCTCTATCTCCACAGATACACGGCGGACTTGCCAAGACCCTTCGCTTATGACGTTTGACTTCTTGCTATTGGATTCAGTTACATAGACCTTATCATATTCAACCTAATCAAATGAGAGTGCTTCAAAAGTAGGAACTGTGTCTTAACAAGATCTAAAGTTTAAGAAACTCGAAAGAGTATCTTGAACTTGGAAAGATTTCAAAAAAAATATTTACCGTACTGAGATGTATACCAGTATACTGAGATGTATTCTAATGAGTTTCCATCATTATGAAACAGCATATAGTACTATCATTGACAAAGTACCATTTTTTCCTTGTTATTTTAAATTTTGATCCATAATAATTTCAACTACAAATTAATCTTCTCAAGAAAATGTACTTATCTCTGGGATGATTAACAACTTTAAATTCCAGTATGAGATATAAATTCTCTCACTATGGAGTATAATAAAAACATTGCATGCCCTGAAGCACTGAAAATAAATTCCCTCATTATAAAGGAATATAACAATGTCTGTGCTATTGCAGATTGCTGATCTAGAACAAAAGAATTTACTATTGGTTCTAGCTATCACATATAGATAAGACTGTTTAAAACTGTGAACTAACAGATGTATCAGACCTCTAAATTTCAAGATAACATGGGAAAGTGTTGTACAATTTTTGTAAAGTAACCAATTACTTCTAAGGAAACTTTTGTTTCTTAAATGGAATATAATTGAATATTTTTATAACTTTCATTTACACAGTATAAAAGGTGCACAGAGAGGACACATGAATCTTGTTTTTCATCACTGCTGTTGCACCTATACCCAGGTTCATGAACTGTACACCCATGCATAGGACCAGCCGTTAGTCAGGTATGCGTGCGTGCTCGCTAAGTCACCAGTCGTGTCCCACTCTTTGCAACCCGCAGACTGTAGCCCCGCCAGGCTCTGCTGTCCACGGTATTCTCCAGGCAAGAATACTGGAGTGGGTTGCCATTTCTTCCTCCAGGGGATCTTCCCAACCCAGGGATCAAACCCAGGTCTCTCCTATGTCTCCTATATTGGCAGGCATATTCTTTACCACTGAGCCACCTGGGACACCCTTTAGTCAAGTATACAGAAAATTAAAAACTGGTCTTTTTAAGATTTTTAAGATTACATGTGGGCACACTCACAAACATGCTTGACGACACAAGGTTTTCCCAAAGATCCAGACACACAATGAGGGAACATTTTTAGGTCCCTGATTAAATAGGAAAGCTACGTATAAGCAAGAGACAAAGTGTGGTTGAGGCAAGTCTGGGAATAAAATGTGAAAATCCCTGAATTTTTGGTCCTGTGTTCAGCTAGGCAACTGTTGGCAACAAGATTAAGCTAGAGAAGAGGACTTAAAAAAAAACACCAACAAGGGATTCTGTTAGCCCATCACTAGAAGCTCAGACAGAGAAGGCAATGGCACCCCACTCCAGTATCCCATGGGCAGAGGAGCCTGGTGGGCTGCAGTCCATGAGGTCGCTAAGAGTCGGGCTTGGCTGAGCGTCTTCACTTTCACTTTTCACTTTCATGAACTGGAGAAGGAATGGCAAGCCACTCCAGTGTTCTTGCCTGGAGAATCCCAGGGATGGCGGAGCCTGGTGGGCTGCTGTCTATGGGATCGCACAGAGTTGGACACGACTAAAACGACTTAGCAGCAACAGCAGCAGCAGGAACTCAGAAATTCTGTATTATGAGTCAGCATGGGCCTCTTCGTGTATATGATGAATTTAGTAATGCTTATGAGAGTCCCTGCCAGCATGAGAGTGAAGGAGAAGGGGAAAGGGGAAAAGGAGAAGCAAAAGTAATTAAGGTAGAAAGAAAGGAGAGAGACAAAAAGAAGCAAAGGGAGAAAAAATCAAAATCAAGCTAGTACTGAGTTACACCTAAAAATAATAGCTTAATTGTACATTCATGTGCCAGGCATTTTTTTAAATTGAATTGAGTTGATTACAATGTGGTATTATTTTCAGTATACAGTAAAGTGGGGCTTCTCTGGTGGCTCAGTGGTGAAGAACTCACCTGCCAATACAGAAAAACTGAGGGTCCAATCCCTGGGTTAGGAAGATCCCCTGGAGGAGGACATGGCAACTCACTCCAGTATTCTTGCCCAGAAAATCCCACAGTCAGAGCAGCTTAGTTGAGTGAGTCCATGGAGTCGAAAAGAGTTGGACACAACTTAGCAGCTATTCAACAACGTACAGCAACGTGATTCAGTTATACATATATATATATATTCTCTTTTTCTGATTCTTTTCCATTATAGATTATTACACGATATTGAATATAGTTCCCTGTGTTATACAGTAGGTCCTTGCTGCTTATTTTATATATAATAATACTTATATGTTAGTCCCAAACTCTTAACTTATCCCTCTCTCCCATCCTTTCACTTTTGGTAACCATAAGTTTGTTTTCTATGTGAGTCTACTTCTGTTTTGGGCATTGGTCTAAGTATGCTATTTATATTATTTCATTTAATCTTTACAACATATTACAGTTGAAAAAAGCTGAGGCACAGAGAGACTCAGTCATTTTCCCAAGGTCACCCAGCTAGTAACTAGTGGATTTGAATCCAGATAATTTGAATTAGATTTGAATTCAGATAGTTCAGATCTACTATGTGCCACTGAGATGCCAATCAGTGATATTCATGCTGCAAATTACCCCTCTCATGAATAATGTAAGCGCCATGCTATCAAAGATCTTATTATTTTTCACTACTGTATTCCCAGATTCTAATTAAGACTGTAAGTCAATGAATATTTATGAAGCCCTTACTTTGTGCCTGGCAATGATCTAGCTGCTGGAGATCCAGCCATGAACATCTCATATCAAGGAGCTTTTGTCTAAGGGAATGTTTAGATTATGTTGATAATTTTGAAGATATTTGTAAATTTTTTTCTGTGGAATATTATTGCTGAGGAAAAAATGAACTGGGAGACAAAAATTGACTTTGCTCCTGGATATAGGGCTTCTTTTTTAAATTTATTTTTATTTATTTTTGGCTGTACTGAGCAGATGGGAATCTTAGTTCCCTCACCAAGTATTGAACTCATGCCCTCTGCAATGGAAGAGCTGATTCTTAGCCACTGGCCCACCAGGGAAGTCCCTGTGGCCTCATTTTTAACACCGACATCATCATTCTAGAACAAACAGCAAACTTGGGATGCAAAAAAAAGACAGCTAAAGTATAGAAATTAAGGTTTCAAGAAACACATAGATTAAAAATGGTAACATTTGCTAAGAAGGACAATTAAACATGAAAAAAAAAATTCCATGGGAATAGTCACGAATGCAGACTAGGCTAAATTACCCAGCAGTCTGACCACAGGTGAATTATACACGGCAGGCCAGCTAGAACTTATGCACCCACTGGACCCCCTACAGTGTCACATCATGTTGAACACATGCTGTATTCAAACATCAAACTCAATGACCCTGTATTTAGTAGAACATACAAGAATTCTGGAAAGGAATTCTGAACATGGATTTTTGTGCTGCCACCAACCCTGAAATCAAACTTGTTAAACAGAGCTTAGTGCACTGGCATTTCAGGTTAATGGTTAAGGGTTGGTATCTAAAGTGTATTATAGTTTCTTAGCCACTGGACTGCCAGGGAAGTCCTTATGGCCTCATTTTTAACACCTGCACACCAGCATCATCGGTCCAGAATAAACAGCAGACTTGGGATGCCAAAGAAAGACAGCCATAGTATAAAAATGAAGTTTCAAGAAATACATAGAGTAAAAATGTTACATTTTTATGCAAAATTATATAAATGTTACATGTCCTTCTTAACATTTGTAAGAAGGACAATTAAATAAGAAAAAAATTTCCATGGGAATAGTCTAATAGAGGGATTCGGGGCAGGAAGAGAAGGGGATGACAGAGGATGAGATGGCTGGATGGCATCAGACATGAGTCGGAGTGAACTCCGGGAGTTGGTGATGGACAGGGAGGCCTGGTGTGCTGCAATTCATGGGGTCGCAAAGAGTCGGATACGACTGAGTGACTGAACTGAACTGAACTGAACTGAATAATACAACATCCTTCGGTGTCTGAAGAATCTGTCAAAACAAGTAATGGTAAACTAGACCAATATCTTATTTGGGATTAGGGGGTGCTTAAGGCAATGGCACCCCACTCCAGTACTCTTGCCTAGAAAATCCCATGGACGGAGGAGCCTGGTGGGCTGCAGTCCATGGGATTACTGAGGGTTGGACACGACTGAGCGACTTCACTTTCACTTTTATGCATCAGAGAAGGAAATGGCAGCCCACTCCAGTGTTCTTGCCTGGAGAATCCCAGGGACGGGGGAGCCTGGTGGGCTGCAGTCTATGGGGTCGCACAGAGTTGGACACGACTGAAGCGACTTAGCAGCAGCTGCCTGTAATAACATCAGGCATTGCTCTGAATTTAGAATGAGCTATTTGTTTCTTTAAACACATGACCCCACACTTTGGATTTCAGTCTGTTAAAATCAAGGTCAACGGGAAAACTAATCTCTTTCTGTCTTCAGAGTTCAACTAAAACCATTGACTGAGAAGACAGCCTCCAAATGCAGTGTAAGTCTGAGATGCAACAAATTTGCTTTTTCAATCCCAAATATGTTGGATTTTCTTTCTTTGACTTTCTTTATTTTGGATTTTGCTTTTTGAACTCATTAAACTATGTTCCTCCTATTAAACTACTGTTAAAATTTTACCAACAGGGGGAATTGTTTTCCTCTTCAGTGGAAAAGTTTCATGTCTTACAACAGCTCATGAAGTTGTAAATAAGGGGATTTTTTATATATAGAGAAAATAGCCTCTTATTCTTACACAGATGCTAAGTCAGTACTGTTCACATTTTACTTTCTTGGTTCCTTATTGGGGTTGATAGACTCAAGAAGAAAGATTCAACAGGGTAACATCTCGATCTAATTAAAGTAAATTATTTGTATAAGCAAAACTATTTTGAAAAACACTTGAGACATTTTTACGATTTTCTCATTAAAAAGTGTAAAAAATAGAATTTCTAACCTGAATTTCAGTAAATTACAGGGAAAAACGCTTATAAATTTTCTGCATTTAAAAAAATTTGCATAATAAAATTTTAGAAAAAAATACAGCCAAAAAACAAGCAGAGATTTGGCCTTTGTAGTTGAACACTGAAACCATAAACTTAATTGTAATTAACATTGTGTAACTGATTAGAGACAAGTTTAAAAATACAAAGCACAGAGAGAACTAAAACATCCTCTTGGAGAACCGTACTTTGGGAATGTGTGCCTAGGTTTCTAGAAACCAGACTCCAAACATTTTAGCTCTATTTGTGCTGCTGAAGGGGATCAGAATATGTTACCTCGAACATTTCTACTTTGGGTTAAGGATTATTTTGAGCTGAAGGTAAATGTGAATAGATACAGAAAGTGCTCTCTGCCCTCCCCTTATCTGCGTAAAAACGGGTCTTATATTCCCCTTACAAAGGTGTTCTCTTCTCTCTATTCCAGGAAAAGGAACAACCCTTATCTCCAGGGACAAAGCACCGAGATGAATCCGCATAAACAAACCTTAAGAAGTAACTTTTATCTACCATTAGATTCCCCCATATATTTCAGTTCAGTTCAGTCGCTCAGTCATGTCTGACTCTTAGCCACCGCATGAACTGCAGCACGCCAGGCCTCCCTGTCCATCACCAACTCGCGGAGCTTACTCAAACTCATGTCCATTGAGTTGGTAATGCCATCCAACCATCTCATCCTCTGCCATCCCCTTCTCCTCCCACCTTCAGTCTTCCCCAGCATCAGGGTCTTTTCCAGTGAGTCAGTTCTTCACATCAGGTGGCCAAAGGATTGGAATTTCAGCTTCAGCATCCATCAGTCCTTCCAATGACTATTCAGGACTGATTTTCTTTAGAGTGGACTGGTTGGATCTATATATTTAGCACTTGCAAAAGCCCAACATCCTCTTTTTCTGTCTAGTCACTTCTCCATAATTTATTGTCCTTTGTTAAAATAGCATAAAAGCCCCCAAGTCTAACCACTTCCTGGTTTTTCACTTCTTTTCTGTGAAGCTGTCATGCATATAAAAGTATTAATGTCAAATACAAATTGTATGCTTTTGTTCTGTTAATCTGGCTTCTGTTCATTTAATTTACAAGCCTCAGGTACAAGCACAAGAGGGTAGAGGAAAAGATTTTCCTCCCCTATACTGATGCTGAAGCTCCAGTACTTTGGCCACCTGATGTGAAGAGCTGATTCACTGGAAAAGACCCTGATGCTGGGAGAGATTGAGAAGAGCTGATTCACTGGAAAAGACCCTGATGCTGGGAGAGATTGAGGGCATGCTACTGTCCATGGAGTCACAACGTCAGACTTGATTTAGCAGCTGAACAGTACTGCCAAAAGGTCTGCTATGAATGATTTTGTGAGTGTGAGCAGTTTTAGGTTTTAGCTTTAGTGTATACAAGAAACACTCACCATCATCTTTCTTGATTTCTAAAACTGGTCAACTCTTAAGTTAACACGCATTCTCTAAGCACCAACCTATGCACCGTAGGTGTGTTTGGAACTGTGGAAAAAACTAGATAGTGGGCCAGTCCTAAAGAGCCAAGGATGTAGAAGAGAAGAGGATGGATGAGAACCAATAAGAGACAAAGTGTGAAACCCTATGTGGGAATCAGTACTATTTGAGACAATGGAGACCAGTAGGGTGTCTTGGGCTGCTGGCACGCAGGAAGGACTTGGTGAGCACTTACATCCCATATTTTACTGGAAAGTACCTCTAGATTGAAAACAAAAAAAACAATAAAAAACCCTTTGCTTAGAACTCAATATGCACACATACACTGTGGAAGGGCACAAAATTTATTCCTATTCTTTTTCTTCCAATGACCATCATATCATAAAAAGAAATGCCTGAAGACAAGCCAGGTTCAGCCCACACTCAGGTTCTGCTAGCGTTAGCCATGTACACACATTAAAGGCTTCAGTCTTTTTGATGTTCAGCTTCCTTAGGTTGTTCAAGGTCATCTCAATGATTCCTTCTACTTCGAGCATGCTATTACAAGGTCAAACCATGTTCATGCCTAGGGAATGCAGTACCTTCAAGGCTAAGAGCGAACATGCAGTATAAGTCATGAATTAGCATATAAAATATAAAGATAACACTCAGCCCAACCTTCGAGTTCTCTTAAAAATCATCAAAGGCATGACCCATCCTTCATACTAGTTTTCTAACCTTTTAGGTGCACAAGAATTACCCAGGGAACATGGTAAAAGCACACGTTTCTGAACTTCTGCTCCCTGTAACCAGTCTTCATTTTGATTCATCTTAAGCCTGGGATTTTGTATTTTTAAGAAGCTCCCTCAGGTGATTTTCATGCCACGGTTGCTGTCCTGGAACACAGAAGCAGGGGATTCAGCCTGACCCTGAGTCATATCTCCAGCTGAGTATATTCAGGGACTTGAGGGAAGTTTCAAATCAATCTCTTTGGAATGTTTCAGATTAGAGATAAATCCTTTAGTCTGTTTTGACCCAGTCCTGTTGTAGAATGAGCCAAAATGAATTACAAAGGGGCATTGATTACCTGGTTACATTTAAGTCTCAAAAACACTTCTTTTCTACACTGGATGGTGTGCCACCGGCAAAATTTCCAGGGGCAAATATGTCCAAGTGATAGAAACAACCAATATGACAAGTGATAGAAACAACCCAAGGGACGGTGGGCCAGGGGATGATAGACAAGGAAATTGGTAACTAACTCTGCTATAAAACCACAGAGTTTGCAATTGTCCAGGTAAATCTTCCAGAGGAAAATGGAAATTTTTTTGTGATAAACATCACAAGATATTTATTTTGAGATGCCCCATTGCTCTGTCTACCAGTCTTGGTGCTGCGTGCTCAGTTGCTAAGTCATGTCTGACTCTGTGACCCCATGGACTGTACTCCGCTAGGCTCCCCTGTCCATGGAATTTCCCAGGCAAGAATACTGGAGTAGGTTTCCATTTCCTCCTCCAGGGGATTTTCCTGATCCAAGGACTGAACCCAAGTCTCCTGCCTTGGCAGGTGGATTGTTTTACCACTGAGCCACCTGGGAAGCCTTTTACCAGTCTTCACTTACTGGTAATGTGCTTCTCTGTGCCTCATCTAAATTTTTCATTCCTTAATTAAAATGTTCTCCCCTGTGTTCTTGAAGTGAAGTGAAGTGAAATTTGCTCAGTCATGTATGACTCTTTGTGACCCCATGTACTATACAACCCATGGATTCTCCAGGCCAGAACACTAGAGTTCATAGCCTTTCCCTTCTCCAGGGGATCTTCCCAACCCAGGGATTGAACCCAGGTCTCACACGTTGCAGGCAGATTGTTTACCAGCTGAGCCACAAGGGAAGCTTAATGGTGTCCTTAGTTAAGACTGAAAAACAGCTGATACTCTCCAGTGTTAAACCAACAGAGGAAAAATTTTAGATATACATAAAATATTAAGATAGGCTTCCAGTTTAGTCATCTTATTTTAAATTATTGTGAGCATGACTTTGTTTTGTTTTTATTCAATTTTTAAAGATTACATGCCATTTACAATTATTACAAAGTGTGGGCTATGTTCCCCATGTTGGACAATACATCCTTGCGTCTATCTTACATCTGACAGTAAGTACCTTCTACTCCCCACCTCTATTGTGAGCGCTATTTTGAATCTTCTTTTTAATTAATTAATTAATTAATTTTTTGAATCTTCTGTGAACATTTCTAAACTTTTAGAGAGGGAAGTCCCTTGTCCAAAGTCACACTCCCTCTGTGGGCCAGATGGCATGGATGGAGAGGTAGGGCGGGGTGAAGGGCAGGTCTCAGGTCCCTTGCTTTTTCTTTTTCTCCTTCAATTCACACAATACATGATACATTATATTTGAATTTTTAGACAAGCATTACAATAATTAAGAAAAATAAAAATTTGAGGTTAAGAATCCACTTCTCATCAAACTATAATGGCCATTCACATATCTAAGTTTGATTAAATCCTGGTGCAGGAAACAAACGTCTCACTTCCAGACTTTAGTTTCAATGCCATGAGTGGTTACAAAATGAAGATAACTGCCCAGCTATCACTTACACGAGATGATCCACATAGATAGCTAAGAACCGAATTTAATCTTTTCTGACCAAGAGAAACAGGCAACAATCCCAAGAACAATAAGCCTACAAGCTGGGCCAGTGACTCAGGTAAGAGTCAAAGAGGGGCTATTTCCAAGAGGTTGGGCATTTTGCCTTTTCTTCACTTGGGCATAAAATAATTTCTGCAATTCACAAAGCATGTGGGAAAGGCAACAAACTGGAATGATGACACCCAGAGTTCTAGAGCCAGACTGCTAGCCTAGCATCCCTGCCCCAACACTCAGCAAGCCTGCGACCCTGCCCAGTTACCTCATTAGTAAAATGGGATACCTCATGCCGTCATTTCCTCATTAGTCAAATGGGATAATAATTGTAAGCTATCTCATGGGAGTACTGGGACATTCTAATTAATACCTATGAAAAGCTTACCACCATGCTGGCATGCTGGCCCACAGTAGGTGGGCTCAGTAAGTATTAGCTATTATAATTATCCAACTGCTGTTTCTTTTCCAAGTTGTGTGTATGTGTGTGTGTGTGTAGTGAGAAATGATTGAAAAATTTTTGAGTGCTTTCTAGTATCTACAGAGATTTGGTTATGTTTTTTCCTCTTTTAACTTACAAACATGTTCAAAAATAATTTATAAATTATTTTTATAAATAAAATTATATATAAAATCAATTATTAAAAATAAATTATATTTATTTATAAAATAAATAAAGCATTTATAAGTACTTTTATAAATAAAAGTATTAAACGGTGCTGCATTTCTGGAATGACTCTCCTTGGCCCTGGTGAAATATACTGCATTTTTATTATTTTATTTTGTTTTGCTCATGTTTTACTCTGGACTTTTTCATTAGGACTCTCATATGATATTATGATCTTATTTTTCCTGGGCTTTTTGCTCAAGTTTGCAATTGATTTATGACGCTTTGTAAAATAACAAAAATGAAAACAGAAAAGTCAGGATATCTTTTATTTTTCTCTATGCACGGAACAGTTTAATAGCCTGAAGCTTAACTATTTTCCTGGCATAGTTACTTAATTTTCTCCATCTGATTTAATTTTCTATGTTTGCATTTTTTAAGAAACTTTTTGAGAGGACTGCTTCCAGTGTTTATCTTCTGTCTTTTGTTAAGAATGTGGCTTACGGTGGCGGCAGGTAACTTTCAGCGATCCTCTGTCCTGCAGGGGCAGGGCCTGACTTCGCTGTGTGAGGTCACACAACGAGGGGCTTCTGAGCTGTCAGGCTTCTAGCCAGAGATGCAGGGGAAAAAGGAGAGGTGAGGGAGGGAGAGGATGAAGTCAAGGTCTTTATTCTCTTGATTCCCTCCCTGCTGAGTTGCCTCTGTCTCCTGATCCCTCTACTTTTGATCTTGGCACACCTCAAAACAGTGGTCAACTTGATACCACTGTATTTCAGGGTCCTGGGAAAGGAAGCAAACAGAACTGGAAACAGGGGGCCTGTTGTACTATCTCTGGTGGTCTCTCTGAACCTCACCCTTGTTAACAAGGTCTCCATAAATAAACTCTGCTCAAAGTATCTGATTTTTTTTTTCTTTTTCAAAGTATCTGATTTTGGATGTGGCACTTGTTTCTCATCGGGACCCTGAGGGACACAATGGCTATGCATTTTCCTCAAAGGATGCTATGGACACATCCTATATCATTTCATTCCTCATCTTCTCATTATCAACATTTATTTAAATATCCTGCTACTCTGATCTTGACTTCCTCTTTAAGCTAAGAGTTATTTAGGAGGAAGATTTAACGTGTATAGGTAAGCTTTTCGTTGTTTCTAATTTTATCGCATTGCAAATGTTTTTTGATTCTTAACCTTTTTTGGTGAAATTTGTGGGATTCTTTCCGTTTTTCTTTGTGGCTACTTTTTATTTTTGTAAGTATTCTAAGAATACTGGAAAAGATGTATCCTTGGATGCAGGAGAGAGAGTTTGACATCTCAGATTAATTTTTAATTGCATCTTTCAATTCCTCTAAAACAGTGCAATTCAAATAGTGCATAGGTCTCAGTTTCTCAGTTTAGAGCAACTTGGCAGAACAATTTCATGTTGGTTAATTCTAAAATAAAACATTTGGGCTTATATTTTATATTTTCTTTATTCTACTTTTCTGTAATTCACATTCATTAAATTTTACAAAAGTGCTGGTTCATGATAGAATGAAAAGTAAAACAAAACTGTTCCTTCACCACAGAAGGGTTGGAAACATGGCTCTAAGCTCTTACTTTGGTCAAATTGATTGACATACAGAGGATACATCACACCTCTTTCTGCCTTTCAGGCCACTTCTGTCTCACCCAGTTACCCCACTCCCAGCCCCACTCCCTACACATAGAGAAAGATTCCAGAAAAATGGACAATGTTCAGAGACTGAGGATTTGGGGCATTTACATCCCAATACCACTGCCAGGGCAAGAGGATCATGTTTATATGTAAGACATCATTTGATCCCCACAATAAGTTGAGATGTAATAAGAGTGGATAAGAAAACCGAAGCCCAGGGGTTGGGTTGGTATTTATCTTACTCTTCTGACTTTATTACTCCCTTGTTAGGTTCTGGAGAAACTGAAATGAATAAGTCAAATGAGATAATGTATCCCAAATCACATTTAACATTTCAAAGCATTTTACACACATTGTTGTTGTTTAGTCACTAAGTCGTGTCTGGCTCCTTTGCGACCCCATGGACTGTAGACTGCCAGGCTCCTCCATCCATGGAATTTCCCAGGCAAGACTACTGGAATGGGCTACCATTTGCTTCTCCGGGGGATCTTCCTAAGCCAGGGATCAAACCTGCGTCTCCTGCACTGGCAGGCAGATTCTTTACTGCTTGAGCCACCAGGGAAGCCCTCTGCACACTATAAAATGATAGGGAAAAGATAACAACAGGACACAAACCTAGCCTCCTCCACAGCCCTATAACTAGGTTTGGACAAGATATTCAAGATGAAATATGATGGTAGCACCTGGAGTCACAGTTGTTTGGGATAATTTAACCCCCCTGTTTTTCAACTACACTTTGCATCTGAATGGCAAAATGTGACTTAACATTAATACTCTGTGCTAAAATCATGTCCTGCTTTTCAATCTATAATCAGATTGACAAAAAATGAGTAATTTAGAGCAAATAAATTCTTTCTTCTAAAAAGTGTACTTTAGAGAATGAAGAACTTTACAGTGGCACATTCACAGTTAAAATTTAAGCAAATATAAATTTCTTTCTCTGTCAACTGTTGGGGTTATTTTGTTTTTCTCTTTATGACTAGCCTTAGCTTGTTTGAGAAGAGCACTGCCTATGAAGACATGATCAAATTTACTCCAGTGTGTTTGTTCTTCTTAAAAGCACTTGCAATACTTTCAAGTTCTCACTACTATTAGTGCCCCAGAAATGAATTATGAAAAAAATCTTTAATTTTACACTTTTCAATAATGAAAAGTGGTTTCCATTAAAAGTTCATAATTTGTTTCTACGAGAATTACACTGAAATTTCTTGAAGCTGAAGGCAATAGTATACAATTTTAGCTACGCCTGTCCCCAAGATGAGTTATTAGCGTGACTTTGAAATCTGATAACTCTGTTTTGCTGAGTCACTGTAATTACTGATTGCAGCCCCTTGGCATGTTCTACTTTTGAGTCCTTGATACCAGGCCTGGCTACCAGGGGTGCTTCATAAATTCTTTTTAGATGGAGCCATTCAATCTTTTTATACTGCTGAGGCAGAGTGATTGCGTGGACTGCTTTTCAAAACACTTTCCTAAAGCTGATTATATTTCCTACTTCCTCACGTGCCCTCCCTTTTTTGGGATGAAAGTCCAAATTCAAAAAATAGGTCTTTTGTGTACATCAAGAATCTTGAACTTTCAGATTCCTTCATACCGGAATTCCAGTTCTGGGAATTTATGCAGAGAATATAATCTAAAATCTGCAGCAGTTTTATATACAAGTGTGATTATAGCAGCATTACTTAAAGTAATAAAAAAGTTGAAAGGTTCTAAATGTCCAATAAGAGAGAAGTAGCCACGAAAAGCATGAATGTTAGAAAATGTTTTCAATAAGAGAAAAAAAGGGGCCAAAGAATTGTATGGACAGTATTTTTACACCTATATTTTAAAGAATTCTATACATAATAAAAATGCTAGAGGAAAATACTGAAAACATTAATGATATTGCCTTTAAGTAGTGAAATTATGATTAACTTTCTCTTTTTAAACCTTCAGAATTTTGTGCATTTTCTGCCATGAGCATTATTACTTTTATAATATAAAATAATTGATACATTTTATTTTTAATTAACCATTATACATCTCAGCCACAATACAGAGAATATATAAAGTCCCTCATCTATAACAAGCTTGGACCTGAAATAAAAAAGTGTGTATGTTTCTAGATAATATATAAAACACATTTATCTATTTGTGTGTTTGACTTAGACTACAGCAGTATTTCAATTTTAGTTATTCAGGAATAGCAGACTGATATGAGAAGCATCATTTTACGGCCATGTTTTAAAAGAGTGTCAGAATCTGGAAAAGCTGAAATTCAAGGTATGTTCAGCGAACAAGCAGAGAAAGTAAGAGAGGATCATGGAGCAGGTGGGCCAGGGTGGCAGTGAGGCAGAAGCACCATTCAGTCGAGTATGCCTCCACCTCTGGAGGGACACGCATATGCTTTGCACTAGAAGGTGAGAATTTATTTCAAAATATCCTTGTTTGGTGAGTATTTCTACTCATTTACAACAGTGCTGGCAGTCAAGATGCAAAGGGAAATGTGCTGAATGTAGGGGATATTTGCTTTTTCCCCTCTCCCCTTGACATCCTTCTTCCTCCCTCTTTTCCCTTCCATCCTTCTCCCTGGCAACTGTGACTGCTTGAGAGCATAGGACTCCAAAACATTTTCCTGAAGAGTCCTGAGAAACGAAACTTCCTGATTTGGGAGTTGGGGGGGCGGAGAATAGCAATAACTCGTGTAGATTATTTCTCTTCATTGTGGACATAACACAATAGGGAAATATGTTGTTGAGACATCATACAAAGAGCAGAGGCACAAGAAACCAAGTCTTTCATGATATCATTGAAACATTGAAAAAAAAGAAAAGGAAACACTGGATCCAGCCTTACCCAAAACCTTTCTGATCTTGGATTTTTAAGTTACGGGGAACAACAACAACAACAATTCTTTCTATTGCCTTTATCATTTTTAATAGAGTTTTAGGTTACTTACAATTACAAGGCTGTTAACAGGAACTCTGAGTTATTTAATTCTTACTTGATTAAGAGGAATACCTACTAGTATAGTAAAACAAACTCTCCACTGATACTGATTTGAAAATGAATGAAGCACTAGTCCTTGTTGAAGGCAGTGCTTTGATGACAACTTTCAGTAGATACGGGCTTCCCTGGCGGCTCAGCTGGTGAAGAATCTGCCCACAATGACGGAGACCTGGGTTCAATCCCTGGGTTGGGAAGACCCCTCAGAGAAGGGAACCACTACCCACTCCAGTGTTCTGGCTTGGAGGGTTCCATGGACTCTACTGTCCATGGGTCATAAAGAGTCAGACACGACTGAGCGACTTTCACACTTAGGGTAAGTATGGAGCCGTCCACCTATCATCATCAAGTTCTAGTGATGAGATCTTAAAAACACACAGATCTGCCTGCTTCTCTCCACCCTCTTGACCTTACCCTCTCTTGGACCGCCTCCCTCTCTCACTTGGATCACTACCATGTCAGCTTCTTCCCGCCTCCAATTTATTGCCCACACCACACAGCCAGAGTTCTCTTTCTAAAGCATAAGTCTCATCCTATCTCTGGTCTCTGTGTTCCCTATCACTCTTACGATCAAGTCCAAACCCCTTAATGTGACCCTGTATGATGAACCCTTGCCTAGCTCTCCAGCCTTCTTCCTTCCTCCTCCTTCCTCTCTACATCCAGGCATGCTGACCTTCTCTCTGGCTCACCAACAGGAAGCCCTAATCCAGCGTGGACTGCTCTCTCTGCTGGAAACTTCCTGCCTCCCTTCCTCCCTGGCTGGCTTTTCCTCATCTTTCAAGTCTTAGCGTGGATGTCACTTCCTTTAGGAAGCCTTCTTGGATACGCTTCTGTTGCAGGCATCTCCCACCACCACAATGCAGTCCTATCCTATGACACTGTGATTGCCTGACTCTTACTGGACTGGACGCTATATGAGGGCAGGTCCACCTTTCCCACTCGTGTGCCCCCAGCTATAACACAGCAGCTGGCACACAGTAAGAACTTCAGAAACACCTGTTGAATGAGTTATTTAATTAGAAAATTATTCACTGGGTAAACCCAATACATATTACCATGCTGCTAAGTCGCTTCAGTCGTGTCCGACTTTGTGTGACCCCATATACAGCAGCCCACCAGGCTCCCCCATCGCTGGGATTCTCCAGGCAAGAACACTGGAGAGGGTTGCCATTTCCTTCTCCATTGTTAGATACCATATGTATCTAATAATGTAAAAAACTACATTCTGTGTACACATATATTTGTGTCTAATCCAGAACGTTATTTCTCTGGTATTGTAGCATGTTTAAGTGAAAATGGTTCCAGCTTTAAACAAGTGAAAAACATTTTATTTGGGTTTTCATTTCATGAATCACAGAACCTGTGCCAATTTTCTAAACAAACTGCTGTAACCCTGTTACGTGAGATGGTATCGGGGAGGAGGCTTTAAAAATAGCTGACCGGATATCCCTCTTGGTGGCTTGGGTTATGTAAAAGTATTTTGTGTTAAGCCAATGTCTCACAATGGATCGCTGAGCTTTGAAAAGGCTATTTGGGATCCTTTTTTTTCAGTGTTAAATATCTGCTTATCAACAGAATCGGACTGAAAATCTCCTAGAGAAAGGGTACAATGTCCAAACAGTTATCACTTTTTAACTCCAGGTACTTAAAAAAAAAATCCAATGTTAATACTAAAAGTGATTTTAAAAGAAGAAAATCCTTTAACAACTTAGTGAAAAATAAACCAGAATCCGTATAAAGAAATATTAGATTTGTGCTTGAAATACTTTTTATTGGAGAAGAACAATCAGATAAATATCTCGTGTTACTAATATTTACTTTAATTTTTAAAAGGAAGTACTTTTGAGACACTGTACTCATAAGACCCCATACATAGAAGCAAGCTAATAGGGGTTGTTGTCTGTGAGTTTATTATGGATCATGTCCTTGGGCAGAGCTCGTTGGCCCAAAGGGGTGAATCCATTGTCCTATGATCTACTCTGACCCCAAAGCTATTATCAGGGCAAAGATGCAGTTATTAGCTGCACAGATCAGATTCTCCCTGGAGTGGGGAATTAGTGGGAACAGAAGCCCAGACCAACACAGAGAAGGCAGAAGGGAGACAGTCTGGGAGGAGAAGAGGTGAATGAAAGATGTGAAATCATGATGTAGAAACTGAGTCAGCAGAAAGCAGGAGCTGGAACACACAGGGAAGACGGTGAGGTGGCCGATGAACTGGGACAGTAACTTCTACAGGGCTGCTGTAATTCCTGCTGTGCCAGGGACAATGAGGCGACTTGGTTCCTAAACATACACTAAACTAACTAAACTAACTTCCGCTATCCATGAGATCTGCCTCCAGATTTAGATTCCGGTTTCTCTTATTGTTCAGTGTATATATTTACAGACAACAATTTCTTGAGATACTGGGAGAATCTTTGTTCCCCGTTAAAAAAGCATCATTCACATATATGTATGTATGCATGTATATTTATGTCTATTTATATCTATCTATCTATAACCCAAACAGCAAGCAAACTCATTTGTGTTGTACACAGGGCTTCCCTTCTGCCATGCTTTTCTCCTGCCATCGCCACACCATTCACAGTCCATTTTAGCACAAGTACAGACAGGTGTACCAATCTCATCCCAGCTGGAGAAGTGTGATCACCACCATTCCCCCATCCTCATCTCACCTTATCTCTAATTTTCTCAGTTGGTAGAAGAACTCATTCAGCAACTTGTGCTTAGTTGCTCAGTCATGTCTGATGCTTTGCGACCCCATGGACTATAGCCTGCCAGGCTCCTCTGTCCATAGGGATTCTCCAGGCAAGAATACTGGAGTGGATTGCTATGCCCTCCTCCAGGGGATCTTCCCAACCCAGGGACTGAACCCAGGTTTCTCCCATTGTAGGCATATTCTTTACTATCTAAACCACCCAGGAAGCCCATTCAGTAATTCAGTAAGTCAATATCTGAAAGGTTGCTGAGCTTCCTGACTCCTGAAGAAAATGGAGAATTATTCTATTATCCTGAGCCAGGTGCTCTGAACTTTTAAAGACCATATGCCAAGGACAGGAGAAATGTGCTGTTAAGCACCTGGTCTCACCATGTGTAGTGAAAATAACTGGCAGATGTCTAGTAAGGGGGAGACCCATCAGTGAGAGGAGTTGGTCCAAGTAGTTTCTAACTAGTTGCTCTGGATAGAATTTTCTGTCCCTCTGAGAAGCAACTCAGATTATGATATTGTCAAGAACTAAACTGTCTTCGTTTTCTCTACATTTTGGCCCTGTATTGCTAGTATACAGCCTTGGCGTACTCCTTTTCCTATTTGGAACCAGTCTGTTGTTCCATGTCCAGTTCTAACTGTTGCTTCCTGACCTGCAAAGACCACCTAACCTGCCTCTTGAGAAATCTGTATGCAGGTCAGGAAGCAACAGTTATAACTGAACATGGAACAACAGACTGGTTCCAAATAGGAAAAGGAGTACATCAAGGCTGTATATTGTCACCTTGCTTATTTAACTGATATGCAGAGTACATCATGAGAAACGCTAGACTGGAAGAAACACAAGCTGGAATCAAGATTGCCAGGAGAAATATCAATAACCTCAGATATGCAGATGATACCACCCTTATGGCAGAAAGTGAAGAGGAATTAAAAAGCCTCTTGATGAAAGTGAAAGAGGAGAGTGAAAAAGTTGGCTTAAAGCTCAACATTCAGAAAACGAAGATCATGGCATCTGATCCCATCACTTCGTGGGAAATAGATGGGGAAACAGTGGAAACAGTGTCAGACTTTATTTTGGGGGGGCTCCAAAATCACTGCAGATGGTGATTGTAGCCATGAAATTAGAAGATGCTTACTCCTTGGAAGAAAAGTTATGACCAACCTAGATAGTATATTCAAAAGCAGAGACATCACTTTGCCAAATAAGGTCCATCTGGTCAAGGCTATGGTTTTTCCTGTGGTCATGTATGGATGTGAGAGTTGGACTGTGAAGTAGGCTGAGTGCTGAAGAATTGATGCGTTTGAACTGTGGTGTTGGGGAAGACTCTTGAGAGTCCCTTGAACTGCAAGGAGATCCAACCAGTCCATTCTGAAGGAGATCAGCCCTGGGATTTCTTTGGAAGGAATGATGCTGAAGCTAAAACTCCAGTACTTTGGCCACCTCATGTGAAGAGTTGACTCGTTGGAAAAGACTCTGATGCTGGGAAGGATTGGGGGCAGGAGGAGAAGGGGACGACAGAGGATGAGATGGCTGGATGGCATCAGTGACTTGATGAACATGAGTCTGAGTGAACTCTGGGAGATGTTGATGGACAGGGAGGCCTGGCGTGCTGCGATTCATGGGGTCACAAAGAATCAGACACGACTGAGTGACTGAACTGAACTGAACTGATTGCTAGTATTAATGGTTATTTAATTTTCCTGCTAAGTGTATTAAAGATACAGTAAATAAATATACAGACATTTCTTAAATACTTATTCTGTGATGGGTTCAAATTTTCTTTTGAAGATATAAGTTAATTGCATCTTCAAATATATTTGAAGTAACTTGGAACCACAATTGGGACCACAGTTACCCACAGGTCTCAACAGGGCCCTCACCCTGTGATCTCAATGGGACCAAATATTTATAAAAGATTAAAATAGCAGCATAGGAGAGGAGGGAAATTGTTACACTGTATAAAAAATTAAATGAAACACATTCTCCTTTTGTATTTGAAGATGAACCTAAACCTGCATTTTGCACTGCCTTTCCCATAGTAATGAAAGCTTTGCCTGATACTCAAGAGCAAGAAGAGCTTGTTAGCCAATTAGAGAAAAATGTACAGATACCAAGGGGAAGAGACAGGGTGGGAGGAATTGGGACATGGAACTGACAATAGGTAACTATTGAGAACACACTGTATAGTATACGGAACTTGACTTAATGTACTGTGGTGACCTGAATGGGAACAAAGTCCAAAAGAGAGAGGATATGAGATATATATAGGCTCCTCTATCCATGGGATTTTCCAGGCAAGAGTACTGGAGTGGGGTGCCATTGCCTTCTTCATATACACATACATATTGCTAATTCATTTTACTATATGGTAGAAACTAACACAGCATTGCAAAGCAACTATGTGTGTGTGTTAGTTGCTTAGTCTTGTCAAACATTTTTGTGACCCCATGGACTCTAGCCCGCCAGGCTCCTCTGTCTATGGAATTCACTAGGCAAGAATACTGGAATGGGTAGCCACTTCCTTCTCTAGGAAAACTTCCTGACCCAGGGATTGAATCTGAGTCTCCTGCAATGGAGACAGATTCTTTACTATCTGAGCCACCAGCAACTATACTCCAATAAAAATTGATTTTTAAAAAAGAACAGCTTGCCAGGTTGGTTTTCTCTCAGACAGCTGGAAGTTAACCAGTCCACCTGGAGATGTGACCTCTTCTTGGTGTTCTGACTAGCAATCCCCTGTACTAACTATCTGCAGTAACCGCTGAGGCAAATCACCTCAAGCCACCCATCCCTTTCATCAATCATCAACTAAACCTTGTACTTGGCCAGAGCTTTTTATTTTTTACAATTTGGTTGACTGAATCCACTTCTTTAAAAAAAAAAAAAAAACAGCCTAATGTCAAGAGTCAAACAAGTCAGCTATGAAAAGTAAGGGTCAAGAATGTGTACACAAGTTTAGACAGAAGTTTTCCAAAATGTGCATAATGAGAAAAAGAAAATATCAGACTTTTTATATCGTTAAAATGCTCTATTCAGTTTATTTGGTTCTGGGTATGAACTTTGAGCATGTTCAAATTAAGTTATTTAAAGCAGTTAAAAATTATTGTTGGTGGGAAAGAAAAGGCAGACCTTACAAAGTAAAAGGATATAATTAATGAAAATAGACATGAATATCAAAATATAGAGGTGCAGCAAAAATTTTGACCAGGACTTTCTTGTACAAAAAACAGAGGCTAGAACTCTCTGAGGGCTGAAATCAAGCTGGCAAACAAAGTTACCTTCATGAATGTGCTAAGTAGTTGTTCCAAGTGACATCTTTTGGGAAGAGACAATATTTCAGAGGTGATTTAGTTGCCAGCTCATGACTTCAAGGCCTCTAGGTCCCCCAGGCTCCTCTCTCCATGGGATTTTCCAGGCAAGAATACTGGAGTGGGTTGCCATTTTCTCCTCCAAGGGATCTTCCCGACCCAAGGATCAAACATGGGTCTCCTGCACTGTAGGCAGACTCTTTACCGACTGAGCCTCCTGGGAAGCCTAATATTTCAGTGGCTACTATTTCTTTCATCAATCGGTTGAATCAATTTCGATTTGACTGGGGCCGGCTCTCAGTTGCACACAAAACAGAAAGAGCCTCATAATTCGGTGATAAGTGATGATTAATCAGTAACTCAGTTCTCACATTCCCCAGTCCACCCTGGAAGACTGCCAGATGAGTTTCCTAGCAAAAGCTCATCCATGCGCACTTGTCGACCTGAATGTTGCTTCTAAGGGGAACTCTCTCCTCACATGTTAATATAAGAGACTCCTTGACTGGGGTAGAAGGTTGCTGACCCACCATTTCTGCTGGCCAGACTGCTGTCTGGATTCCTGAATCCCTGCCAGGGTTCTTTGGTGGCAAGCAACAGAAATTATGTAGGCTAACTCAATGATAAAAGAGGAATTTGCTGGAATGACATGGAGCAGCACACAGAAGTTGAAGAAAAGTTAAACAAACAGGCCTCAGAAAAGACCAGCCTGAGGGCTGTGGTGAGGATCAAGGTACAAAAACGAACGGAAAGTTTTTCGGGGCCCTGCTGTCAGGATGAATAAGCTCCTTGCACTTTCAGTTGAAGATTCAAATTCCTGGGAGAGGGCACTTGACTGGCTCAGCTGAGGTCATGTGCCAAGCCTTGGCTGGAGGACTGACAAGCAACGAGGTAAAATCAACATGCTATCACCAGAAGGAAGGAGTCCGGGCAGGCGAAAAGAGCAGATGTCCACCACTTGTGTTTTCGGGGTGCTGACTGGTTTCCCTCTCTCTGTTTGTTGGCCTTGGACATACTGTCTCCTCTCAGTTTGGGTCCTTCTGGCCAAGTTCAATAACCACCACGTTTGAGCCCATCTTCTCCTTGGGTTGACCAGATAGGTCTAAGTCAAATATAGTTAAAGAGCCCTTTGATTTATGTTTCTCTTATTCCCACACACTATTTTCCTCTGGTCTCTGACTGGAATATTCAGATGTTTCTAGGTTCTGGTTTCTGAGAAATTCCTCAGATTCACCCTGTCCTTATGCTGCTCATCATTATCACGGGCTCATCTGCCCCCAAAGCTTTATATTAAGGAGAACAATTCAAGATGTGTATCTATATAATTTCAGTATTTTTTTTAATGGCAAAAAGGAAAGTGAGCAGAACCACTCTCCTCCCTTTAAAAATGCATAACCTTTAAGAAGGGGCTTCCCAGGTGGCCCACTGATAAAGAATCTGCCTGCCGATGCAGGAGACATAAGGGACAGGGGTTTGATTTCTGAGTTGGGACAATCTTGTAGAGTAAGAAGTGGCAACCCTCTCCAGTATTCTTGCCTGGAAGACTCCATGGACAGAGGATTCTGGTGGACCACAGTCCATGGGGTTGTAAAGAGTTAAGCGACTGGACACAATAGTACAATCTTTAAGAATGTATCTACTTGGAAATCACTTCACATGTTGGAAAGTCAAATCTTTCATAAATGCAACATCCTTGAATACAATGTTATTAGAAACAATTCTAATTTAATTCATGTGTATCCCCCTTGGTAAATTGAAATTAAAACAAATAATATGCCATATAACCAGGATCTCATTTTTAAAAATGAACAGCTCAATAGATCTCTCAGTATGCAAGAAGAGACTGCAAAGTTAACAAAGCAGTTTGACTGCTGGGTTCTAGTAACAAAAACTGGATCTGATTTGGTAAAAAACTACCAAATATCACCATCCACTGCCACGAACAAGTACCGAGCTCCCAAAATGCCAGTGGTGATTTGGTGGTTTAGTTGCTAAGTTGTGTCCAACTCTTTGTGACCCCATGGACTATGGCCCACCAGGCTCCTCTGTCCATGGGATTTCCCAAGCAAGAATACTGGAGTGAGTTGAACACGCCAGACACTGTGCTAAACATTTATAGGCACTGTACATTTAACCATCATCATATACAGAAATCTAGAGCTGTGTATTATTATACTCGTGCATGGCTATGCACACTTGTATTTCTCTTCAAGGCCCCAGAGATAGACTGTTGGAAATTATCTCTTGGGTCATGGTTCACTGTGGTGGTTTTGATGAACACGATCATTTTCAATTTGCTTATAGTTAGAACTACCACTCCAATTTTAGAAACGAAAAGCACTGTCCTTATTCATAGTGAGTAAACAGGAAAATTCTAGACCAGAAATGCTTATAATAACAACAACAAAGAACCCACTCTATTTAGACCAATTCAGTGATTTATTCAAATGAAAAAGCACAACAATTGCACATGCAAAAACAAGTCTGGCTTTAGCGAAGCGTTTCCTACTGCTACCTCCTGAAGGTAAAATTCACTGAAATAGACTCCCAAGTAAATCATTTACAGTATGTTAGTGGGTGGATGCTACTGGCCAAGTTCAATAACCACCACGTTTGAGCCCATCTTCTCCTTGGGTTGACCAGATAGGTCTGAAGTCAAATATAGTTAAAGAGCCCTTTGATTTATGTTTCTCTTATTCCCACACACTATTTTCCTCTGGTCTCTGACTGGAATATTCAGATGTTTCTAGGTTCTGGTTTCTGAGAAATTCCTCAGATTCACCCTGTCCTTATGCTGCTCATCATTATCACGGGCTCATCTGCCCCCAAAGCTTTATATTAAGGAGAACAATTCAAGATGTGTATCTATATAATTTCAGTATTTTCTTTAATGGCAAAAAGGAAAGTGAGCAGAACCACTCTCCTCCCTTTAAAAATGCATAACCTTTAAGAAGGGGCTTCCCAGGTGGCCCACTGATAAAGAATCTGCCTGCCGATGCAGGAGACATAAGGGACAGGGGTTTGATTTCTGAGTTGGGACAATCTTGTAGAGTAAGAAGTGGCAACCCTCTCCAGTATTCTTGCCTGGAAGACTCCATGGACAGAGGATTCTGGTGGACCACAGTCCATGGGGTTGTAAAGAGTTAAGCGACTGGACACAATAGTACAATCTTTAAGAATGTATCTACTTGGAAATCACTTCACATGTTGGAAAGTCAAATCTTTCATAAATGCAACATCCTTGAATACAATGTTATTAGAAACAATTCTAATTTAATTCATGTGTATCCCCCTTGGTAAATTGAAATTAAAACAAATAATATGCCATATAACCAGGATCTCATTTTTAAAAATGAACAGCTCAATAGATCTCTCAGTATGCAAGAAGAGACTGCAAAGTTAACAAAGCAGTTTGACTGCTGGGTTCTAGTAACAAAAACTGGATCTGATTTGGTAAAAAACTACCAAATATCACCATCCACTGCCACGAACAAGTACCGAGCTCCCAAAATGCCAGTGGTGATTTGGTGGTTTAGTTGCTAAGTTGTGTCCAACTCTTTGTGACCCCATGGACTATGGCCCACCAGGCTCCTCTGTCCATGGGATTTCCCAAGCAAGAATACTGGAGTGAGTTGAACACGCCAGACACTGTGCTAAACATTTATAGGCACTGTAACATTTAACCATCATCATATACAGAAATCTAGAGCTGTGTATTATTATACTCGTGCATGGCTATGCACACTTGTATTTCTCTTCAAGGCCCCAGAGATAGACTGTTGGAAATTATCTCTTGGGTCATGGTTCACTGTGGTGGTTTTGATGAACACGATCATTTTCAATTTGCTTATAGTTAGAACTACCACTCCAATTTTAGAAACGAAAAGCACTGTCCTTATTCATAGTGAGTAAACAGGAAAATTCTAGACCAGAAATGCTTATAATAACAACAACAAAGAACCCACTCTATTTAGACCAATTCAGTGATTTATTCAAATGAAAAAGCACAACAATTGCACATGCAAAAACAAGTCTGGCTTTAGCGAAGCATTTCCTACTGCTACCTCCTGAAGGTAAAATTCACTGAAATAGACTCCCAAGTAAATCATTTACAGTATGTTAGTGGGTGGATGCTGAGAGAAATTGGCACTAGTCTCCCGTCAGTCAGTTCAGTTCAGTCACTCAGTCGTGTCCGACTCTTTGTGGCCCCATGAACCGCAGCACACCAGGCCTCCCTGTCCATCACCAACTCCCAGAGTCCACCCAAACCCATGTCCATTGAGTCAGTGATGCCATCCAACCATCTCATCCTCTGTTGTCCCCTTTTCCTCCTGCCTTCAATCTTTCCCATCACCAGGGTCTTTTCCAATGAGTCAACTCTTCGCATCAGGTGCCCAAAGTACTGGAGTTTCAGCTTCAACATCAGTCCTTCCAATGAACACCCAGGACCGATCTCCCTTAGTCTCCTGACCTTACATCAAAAAATGCTAAACACATTGTATTCATGTTCAATTCAGTTCAGTCGCTCAGTCGTGTCTGATTCTTTACGACCCCATGGACTGTAGCACGCCAGGCTTCCCTACCCATCACCAACACTTGGAGCTTGCTCAAACTCATGTCCATAGAGTTGGTGATGCCATCCAAACATCTCATCCTCTGTCATCCCCTTCTCCTCCTGTCTTCAATCTTTCCCAGCATCAGGGTCTTTTCAGATGAGTCAGTTCTTCGCATCAGGTGGCCAAAGGATTGGAGTTTCAGCTTCAGCATCAGTCCTTTCAATGAATATTCAAGGACTGATTTCCTTTAGGATTGACTGGTTGGATCTCCTTGCAGTCCAAGGGACTCTCAAGAATCTTCTCTAATACTGCAGTTCAAAAGCATCAATTCTTCAGTGCTCAGCTTTCTTTATGGTCCAACTCTCACATCCATACATGACTATTGGAAAAACAATAGCTTTGACTAGATGGATCTTTGTCAGCAAAGTAATGCCTCTGCTTTTTAATATGTTGTCCAGGTCGGTCATAACTTTTCTTTTCTTTTTTTTTTTTTTGGTCACAACTTTTCTTGCAAGGAGTAAGCATCTTTTAATTTCATGACTACAGTCACCATCTGCAGTGATTTGGAGCCCAAGAAAATAAAGTCTGTTACTGTTTTTATTGTTTCTCCGTCTATTTGCCATGGAGTGATGGGACTGGAAGCCATGATCTTAGTTTTCTGAATGTTGAGTTTTAAGTCAGATTTTTCACTCTCCTCTTTCACTTTCATTAACAGGCTCTTTAGTTCCTTTTCATTTTCTGCCGTAAGGGTGGTGTCATTTGCATATCTGAGGTTATTGATATTTCTCCTGGCAACCTTGATTCCAGCTTGTGCGTTATCCAGCCCGGCATTTTGCATGATGTACTCTGCATATAAGTTAAATAAGCAGGGTGACAATATACAGTCTCCTTTCCCAATTTGGAACCTGTCTGTTGTTCCATGTTCGGTTCTGTTATTTCTTGACCTGCATACAGATTTCTCAAGAGGTGGGTAAAGTGGTCTTGTATTCCCATCTCTTGAAGAATTTTCAACAGTTTGTTTTGATCCACACAGTCAAAGGCTTTGGTATAGTCCATAAAGCAGAAGATGTTTCTCTGGAACTCTCTTGCTTTTTCAATGATCCAACTAATGTTGGCAATTTGATCCAATGAATGTTTGGCAATATTGTAAAGAGTAATATTGCATAAGGACCTGGGATGTTAGGTCCATGAATCAAGGTAAATTAGACGTGGTCAAGGAATCAATGAACTAAAATGGACTGGAATGGGCAAATTTAATTCAGATGACCATTATATTTACTATTGTGGGGAGGAATCCCTTAGAAGAAATGGAGTAGCCCTCATAGTCAACAAAAGAGTCCAAAACGAAGTACTTGGGTGCAATCTCAAAAACAACAGAATGATCTCTGTTCCTTTCTAAGGCATTTGTATTAACTTGCTTAAAGAAAAGTTCTTGAATTCTGTATGTGATGATTCAAGAGGGGTCTAAATGATCCCAAGTTTCAGTAGGTGCAGGTCAGAATTTCCAACATTTTCCTCCTTTACAAAACTGTGAGGTTTTGGGGTCTTTTCTTTATTTCAATCTTTTCTCTACATTATTATCTGCATATGAGATTATAATACAATCACTATATAATCTACTCCTGGGTTTATAATGCACTAGAATGCTTATCAAGTTACTGTTCAATTTGACATAAGGAAATCAATTTAGTTCTAATTTAGATGCATGATTTTAGCCAGATTGGCCTTCAAGAAACTTAATAATTTTTAAAAATGCAGTAGATTGTAAGCTCAAATGTCACCTGCTGGAAGCTCATAAAAATGCATGAGAGAAGCATGAGGAGACAGGGTAGGTAGAGTGCAGTTGAGAGGGAAAAAAAATGTCACTGATTGAAATTAAGCTACACTGGGAAATAGCACCTTCTCTCTGAATGCTTGGAATGATCTAAAACCAATGGGATGTTCTATGGTAAGGGATAATGCAGATCTTTGAGTCAACCTCATCTAGATTTACAGCTGAGGACAAGGGTGCAGGGCTCTGAGAAATGGTGGACTGGATAAGGAGAGAATTTTTAAGTCTATCTAACACTAGGCTAACTTCAGGTCTTTAACAAAGGGAATAACTGCTAAACACCATATTTAATTTGTGTGTATCTCATCCTCAGACCTGAGTTCTAAGAAAATCTTGACTGTATTCAACATATCCACTTTAGGGGCAGAACTGAGAAATCAATGGGGGATGGGTAGATCACTGCAGATATGATGGGAAAATTTGCTACTTTAGAGAAATTTTAAAAATTTATATCTTCTGCTCATATCATACACCAAGTGATATTTTGGTTTAAGTTAAAAAAGAAAATAGAATTTATATCAAAATGTTAGCTCTAGTTATATTTACATAATAAGATTTGGCATAATTGTGTTTTCTTCCTGCTTAGTATTTAAATTATGTCTATTACTAAATGAGTAGAACTTGTGGTATAAGGAAAGAAAAAAGCATGCCAATTGATCTAAATAATTCTGTGAGCTTCTTATAAAAATTATAAGCAGGTAAGAATTCTTCATAGTTTTGTTTATAATATCAAAAATTTAAATTTACTTTGTGGTATAGAAACACAATGACAGGGGAGCCTGGAATGGTGTAGTCTATGGAGTCACAAAGAATTGGACACAACCTAGCGACTGAACAAAAATGACAACAAGCACCATGAAATGTATGCATTCATTTTTAAATATGGTTAATGATGTGAGAAAATATTAACAATGTGATGCAACATCAAAAAAGTGGGATATAAAATGCATATGATGTATGGCCTTATTTTTATATAAATATACCAAATTATTAACACTGGCCGTCCCTAGGTTCTTATGCTAGGAGTACTTTTTTTTTTTTTTTGGCTTTGTCTTTATATTTATCTATATATCTCAAATGTTTACAAATGGGCATATATTACTTTTATTGTTAGAGGGAAAAAAAATCAACACAGAAAAAAGATTTTGCCAGGTCTGATAATGAGTTCTAGCAGCTTCAGCATAAAACTCCTCAAGGATCAATCCTCTGTTGGAAGGCACTCCAAGAGTTCCCTTAGCTCAATGCATTGCACCTAAGATGATCTGTGAATGGGCACAAAATGAATTTACACTTTCTATGCAGTTGCAGGAGATTACATATTAACTGAATTTGAGGGATGGAGTGTGCCAAAGCTGGCTACATGGCTTGTCTTTTAAATATAGGCCAAAGAGCCTACATCTTAAAGATTAGAAAGAACAGATTATTAGTATGAAATGTTATCCAGGACTGTCTCTATACTTAACAGGTACTTTAGTTGCAGTGTTTGGAAAGTTACTGTCAAAGCCATGAGATCATTGGCTGAACTTTAGCATCAGTATTTGCAAGGGATAGTGTAAAGTCAATAAACTCTTCATTTTTTGACGGGGACAGTGCTACGGGAGGATGCCATTTCTGCTGAGGTTTCCAAACTATGTTATTAGAAAATACCAGCAGCAAAGAATGCACTGAATAATAGTTTTGAAAACAAGGCACTCCTTAATACATTCCAGGAAGTAGATACTAGGTCACAAAATAATAGGAGAATTAAACGAGTATAAGAAATGTATTTGGACTACAGCTTTCTTGATATTGAAACTCATTCCTGTCTCAATACTATTTGGCATTTGTAGCATGCTTAACTGTGTGCAAAATGTGTTCAACTGTATTATTTCTGGAAATAGGAGAGAGAGGTTTTATGACCACATTTTTATGATTGAGGAAATGAAGAATCTTAGAATCCAAGTGACTTGCCCCAGACTGTCACAACAGTGTCTTTCTGCTGGCAGAGAGAGCAGGGTTCTGACTGGGGGCTCAGCGTGGCCTCTTTTGGCTGGCAGGGAGCCTCAGATGTCCTTGCCTGCAAGACTGCCCTCCTGGGGTCTGGAGATGCTGCTTGTTCTGGTCACATGCACTCTGAATGCTTCATCTCCAAGAGGCCTGAGCAGGTCTTGGTGAGCAGACACTGACTAGTGCTGTGGGCATAGCCCCAGGCCCATGCGGTACTGGGTAAATCAACCCCTTGGCTTTTTCCAGCCTTATCTGCAGCAATCAGAGAGCGCTGGCATCTTCAGGGGCACATAGTCTGGCCTCCGATCAGCAGGAATCTTATCTCATGAGGTTTCAGATATAGTATTGTTCTTGAGCTTTTCACTTTTTGGAAGGGACTGTGGAATCTGCTTTTGCCTAAGAGAGCAAATGAAGGAGAATCCAGTCCATGCGTATAAACCTTGAGGACATTGCTGCCACATGCTGAAGAGCTCCAGCTGAGGCAGAGGCTGAAGAAGGTGAAGATACCACCTGGTAACTCCCCGCGGTTATATAACTGCACTCATTCCACCTCTTTTTTTGGTACTCTACTTTGAGGATAAGCTATGTTTTTAAGTCACTGAAATCTTACTACTTTCTGGCTCCACTGCCATCACATATTTGACTAATATACAGCCTACATGTTCAATGTTCCGCACATTCACGAATCTCTCTTCTTTCTCAGTTCCGCTCTGATTTCACTTTTGCATATTTGCCCTGTGACAGTCTGTATAATTTCATTGCTATTGTCTGCATACTTATCAAAACCCTTCACTTGGTGGCATATTCCATAAATGGAGGATGGGCCAGGCTGCTCGTATCTTCGCATTATCTAATTCTAATTAGCTGAATTAATGAATGCAGCATTCAATATTTCATTTGAACCACAAATAGCAAATGTTGGTTGGGATGTAGAGAAAAGGGAACTCTTGTACGCTGTTGGTGGGATGTAAATTGGTGTAGCCACTATGGAAAATAGTATGGCAGCTCCTCAAAAAACTAAAAATATTGATAGAAATACCATGTGTGCAACTTTGCTAAAGCACTTCAGTTGTGTCTGACTCTGAAACCCTATGGACTGTATAGCCTGCCAGGCTCCTCTGTTCATTGGATTCACCAGGCAAGAATACTAGAGTGGACAGCCAACCTCCAGGGGGTCTTCCCAACCCAGGGATCAAACCCGAGTCTTATGTCTCCTGTGTTGGCAGATAAGTTATTTACCACTAGTGTCACCTGAGAAGCCTGATAGATCCACTATAAGATCCAGTCATTTCACTCCTGGGTATATAGCTGAAGGAAATAAAAATATTAATTTGAAAAGATACATGCATCCCAATGTTCACAGCAGCATTATTTACAACCACCAAGACATGGAAACAATCTAAACGTCCATCAAGGGATGAATGAATAAAGAAGATGTGATATATACATGTAATGGAATACTGTGTGCGTGCGTGCATGTGTGTATGTGTGTGTGTGTGTGTGTGTGTGTGTGTGTGTG